>KL267312.1:28446-39034 GCA_000699545.1 Podiceps cristatus
GTGGCCATCCAGCCAGTTCCTTATCCAATGAGTGGTCCATCTGTCAAATCCACGTCTCTCCAATTTAGAGACCAGAATGTCGTGCAGGACACTGTCGAATGCCTTGCACAAGTCCAGGTAGATGATGTCAGTAAGAGAAAGTAACTCATGTAACTATCTTACGAAATCATGGAACATGATTTTCAATTAGATTTTATTCCTGAATATGTTTTAAACAGACGTAAAGTTGGTTTATGAGCTCCAGGTCTTCAGGATATTCTAAATTCTTAGCATATATTGAGAAATATACACAGCCTTATATTAGTAAATCGTTTTCTTTCCTCAGGCTCTTCTCTTGCAAAATAGAATCTAGTTAACATTACTTTACATTAAAAAGTGATTTTTTAGCTGTGAGCTGGCGTATCTCATTACAATTCTGCTCCAATAACAAAAGCTTCAATGTTTCTAATGTTTTAAACACCTTGTAATCGTCCTAAATCTCCACGATCAATGTACTCTCTCTCTACTGGTTAATGTAATATACCCATTTAGTTCTTCGATTACAAACTGAAAGATAATGAATGTTAATATTCCTGTCAGTAATTCAAAATAGCTTGCAGGTACACTGATGTACGGCACTCTTAACAGAAATCCAAATGTCTCAATCTGTTTCTGTTTAAATTTGTTGAAATTTTGTGAGTGTATGCTGAGACTAAGGATTTTCCACTATTTTTGCTGTATCACTTTTTCAGTTTTCCAGCTGCTTATTTTCAGTTCTGAGTACTCTTGCTCACTTGCCTCACTTTCTGTGACTGACTCAGCCTACTGATTCAGAAAAATACATGGTAAATTTGAGGAAATATGTGGAAAATACAAGGTAAATTATGTTAGAAGTTATTGCCAGTATAATCTACCCACCACTGGTTCTTCTGTAGCCAAATCTCTGAACAGTCCACAGAGAAAGCAACTGTCGTGACCCCTATAGTTGAGTCATAGGTTCTTAATTCAAGTCTAGTTGACTATTGTTCAGGTTATTCCTCTGTGATGATTTGTTCTATTAAAGGCTTGCTCAACTTTGGGATACACATTTAGCAAAAGCCACCTGGTTAGTTAACAATAGGGGATCTACTGATTGAGCTGGCCCTGCCCAGTCAAAACTTTCACGTTCTGTAGAAGGGGGTAAAGTCGCCCATAATGAACACAAAGGATATGCTGGGGAAGGCAGTCTGGGTTATTCCTGCCTCAGGCAAAGGCAAACCCATCCGAAGGATTGCTTTTCCTCGAGAACCTGGGTGCACTTGGTGAGAGATGCTGACGGATGGGGAAGTCCAATGTGTACCTCAAGGGGATTTGATTCTGGGTGAGAATAGCCAATGCTCTGAACTGTATGATGTTAATTGCTATATGATATTGTATGTCATCACTACTAAGGTTGTTATATCCCGTATCAATGGTATTACAGTAAGAATCACCCGGATCAATGAAGAATGAACTTTGATAAAACCAAGCAAATTCCAGCAGTGATGGAACCAGAACTGGCTTCAGCATGCAGAAATCCAACACCGAAGACCTGAAAGACTGTTATGACAGATGGAGCCCAAAGTCATGGACTAAATGAAGCCAATGGACATTTATGGACATTTTACAGACATTTTTAGAGGGATGGCCCATAGACTAAGGGAATGATATCTCTGTGTGTTTATCAAAAGATATGAAAAGTGGTGGTGATTAATCGGAATGTACTGGAAAGTGTGGGACCTGGGCATGACACAGAAAAAGGTCCTAGTTTCACCTGGGATAGAGTTAATTTTTTTTCTAGTAGCTGGTATAGTGCTGTGCTTTGGATTTAGTGTGTGAATAATGTTGATAACACACTGGTGTGTTTAGCTGTTGCTAAGTAGGTCTTATACTCAGTCAAGGACTTTTCAGCTTCCCGTGCTCTGCCCATGAGGAGCTGCACAAGGAGCTGGGAGGGGGCACAGCCAGGACAGCTGGCCCGGGCTGGCCAGAGGGATATTCCATACCATAGGACGTCATGCTCAGTATATAAACTGGGTTAAGTTAGCCGGGGAGGGATTGCTGCTCGGGGCTGGGCTGGGCATCAGTCAGTGAGTGGTGAGCAATTGCACTGTGCATCACTTCCTTTGTTGATTCTCTTATCATTATTATTATTATTTTCTCTTCTTTTGCTGTCCTACTAAACTGTCTTTTCTCTTCATTATCTCTTTATTATTTTTTCCAACTCTCTCCCCTATTGCACTGGGAGGGGGGGTGTGAGCGAGCGGCTGTGTGATGCTTGGTTGCCGACTGGGGTTAAACAATGACAACTCAATTTTAACTAGTAGAATTCAAAAGAAATCTCTTTCCCAGCCTATATGAATGTTTGAACAAACTCTCCAGATGTTACAGAAAAGCTTTATTATTCATGGTTATTTTTTCCAACTCTCTCCCCTATTGCACTGGGAGGGGGGGTGTGAGCGAGCGGCTGTGTGATGCTTGGTTGCCGACTGGGGTTAAACAATGACAACTCAATTTTAACTAGTAGAATTCAAAAGAAATCTCTTTCCCAGCCTATATGAATGTTTGAACAAACTCTCCAGATGTTACAGAAAAGCTTTATTATTCATGGGAAGTGAAGCAAATATTCCTGTAACAGGAGGGGTAATTTCAGAATAAGGTTACAGATAAATAAACCACTGACACCAAGAGCAGGAAAGGGAAGGGAGATGCTAGTACTTACTGATGAGTAACTATGAAAAAATGGACCAAACCCATGCAACATTCCAGAAACAAGTTCTAATTCTTTCCAGAGAAGGAAGATTTTGGATCAGGCATTAAAATCCTGTATCTCCTGGCCTGTGGCCCTATTTCAGGCATAGATTGCCAATATACGCAAAGCAGGCATAAGGGACTAATTTTGTGCCTTAAAATCAAATTTACAAGAGTTACTATTTCGCGTTCTTTTTCCATTATTGATATACCATATTGAAGTAATATCCATAAATATAGCAAAGTCATAAAATGTTTTGTTTGCAATCTGAAAAAGCACATATGTTTCCCTCACCTATCCAAAACCACTGGCATTAAACTATTCACCTCTCCTTTTAGAATAAGCTGGAAGTTCTTAACAGAAAATGGTGCTGTAAAAAGTGAAATATAATAAAAAGACTGAAGTGACACAATTCTATTCTACTTGGACATTTGGTGTAAATATTAGAAAATAATGTCAATGTCTCATTGTTTTGGAGGTGGGTAATTAATTTTTATTTTGATTTTCTCAACAAACTGAGATGATGCCTAAAATAAATCTCCCTTTAAAATCTAATCTTTAAAACCTAATTTTAATCCATAAAACATAATCTTTAAATATATATATAAATATTTAACTATATTAAAAAACCCATTATTCCAAACCTGAAAACTTGTAGTTAAGGTACATAGAGCTTCATTTGTCTTTACAGACTACTCTTAGACTACATGAACCATGATGAAATCTGACAGAATGATTCTCATGATGCACTATGAGAGTTTAGCAAAAGAAGACAGTGAAGTATCTGGGAAAATGTATTTCAGCATAGTGAGAATAATGCAAAATATATAACTGTTGCTTATCATATTGAGAAAATTTCTCAGGAAATGGAGGTTTTTCCTTAAGCAAGGTTAAGGGAAAATACCTCCTTCTTCAGAGAAAATAGTTTGTAGAACCTCCATGCTCTAGACAGTAAACTGATATTTTATGTCTTTTTTATGAAATACTTCATACTATCTGGTTTTAAACATTTGGACGAAGTGAACTACTCTGAGCATTAAATATTTCAATGGTTTGTTCTTGTATTTCAAATAACTGATGGTAAATTGGGCTTGTTAAAATGATGCAAAACCTGGCTATGGATTACTGATAGGAGTTGAACAGACAACAGTTTTTGAATGCATAGCTACTGTGATTTTTCTTTTTAATTAGGAGTGAAGTGAGTGTAGCTTTGCGAATTCTTGTCAATGACCATTTTGCCTCTCTTCTCCATTCAGACCCGCCCCTTCCTGCAACTGTCTGCATACAACAAACCCACATTTCCTCTCAAAGAAGAAAAATATTCATTTTTTTCATGCTTAATAGGGTATAAACCCATTTTGTGATGATTTTGGTTTGCATTTTATGTCCAAATACAAAATTTGAATATACTGATATATTGGTAGTATCGCTACCTGAGAAGTGAGCTATTTTATGAATGAATGTGGAATTGAATTACCTTATTATAACTCTATAATAACATAACAAGCCATGTGATTTGAGAATATTTATAAAAATCAAAAGATATATTAGGCATCTGGAAGTGGTTTAGAAAACCCTTTTTCTAACCTGAGAAATACATAACTACTTCTAATAGGACTGTTAAACAGAAGAATACTTTCTTTATAGGCCATTTAAAATACTTTAAAGCTTAATGACTTTGACATATAAGTGGAAGTAGCGTAAACCACTTGAAGAAGAAATACAACTTGTATTAAAATCTAATAGAAATAAACAAGTATCTCAGAAAATGAAGAAAATGAAAGAAAGTGTTAAAACCTGTATTCTCAAAGTTGACCAGAGAAAGGAAAAGGCAACATAACCGTGAAGCTAAAGATTTGCGATTCTATTGAAAGTATGAACATACGCTTTACTAATTGAATGGAGTCAGGACTACTCCATGAAAGGGTGGTATCAATGCAAGAATGAAAGCAGCCATTTTGAAACTAAAGAAACTAAAAGAGAGCACTTCACATCTCTGGATTATGATTAAAAAAGAAATCATTACATTTGGCCTAGTAACTCTGGTAACTACTTGCTTAATACTTAATAAATCTTCCCTAAGGCCAGAGAACTCGTGTAATGAAGAAGAAATGGGCCAGGACACCAGTTCAGGACAGGAGTATTTTATTCTCACACAATATTTTGATTTCTGCTCCAAATTTTAGGCTATCATACATTTGTCTTCCTTCAGAAACCATAAAGGATGCTCATTAAACTTTTTAATTCCTGCTAGAAACAGAAGCCTCTGAAGAGACAGGTAGACAAGAACAAAACCTGCATTTGCCAAAAGTACAAGGCCAGCAGTTAGATGAAGGTGTAAAATGGACTATGGGATTAGGAAAACTTGGGTGGAAGAATTTGCACAGGAATTAAATTCCTGTGGTAGAGGGACTGTTGCAGAAAGAATGGAGGTGAGGCGCCCTGAGGTGGGTTGTGTGCTTAACAGGGGCTACCTGGCTAGAGCTGAAGAGGAATTGACCTGAAAAGGTGAAGGAACAAAGATACTTTGTAGGAATAAGCAAATTCTCCATTATGTTTGTTAGAAAGATAAGGTCATAGGATAGGATCATAGGATTGTGAAGGTTGGAAAAGACCCTTAAGGTCATCGAGTCCAACCGTTAACCCATCACTGCCAAGTCCATTATACCATGCCCTCAAGCACCACATCCATCCGTTCTTTAAACACCTTTAGGGATGGAGATGCAACCACTTCCCTGGGCAGCCTCTTTCAATGTCTGACCAAGGTCCTGGAAAGTCTTTGTCAGAGAAAGATTCAGGGGACGTAAAACTCCAGGTTAGTAAAGACTGGAAGAAGCTAGGGCAGAAGACAGAGATCTTGGGGCTCTGAGTCATGATAGGCCACTTACTTCAAAGTACTCTGTACCTGAATATTTCTACCAGGCTTGCTTGGGAGTTTGAGTAAACTCACAGAAACCGTCATATTTTCTGTGACTATTCTATATCTTCATGTATGGGACTTCTATAAAACCTGGGCTTTTTTTTTTTTTTTTTTCTTCTCAGTGTGAGAAAACTTTGTTTTCGTTCAATAGGTTTAATTGTAATTACAGAGGAATCCAGGTTGATTTATGAAAATCAGAATGCATTTAATTTTCGTTACTAAATGCTAATTTTCCCATTATTGTCTTCAATCATTGTAGCTGTGTTCTATAGTTTTTAAATTAAACTTTTTAACTCAAATCAAAGTTAAATGATACTTTAACAGCTGTGAAAGGGTACTAGAACGATGCATAAATAGTGTTCTGAGAGAATGTACAGTGATCAATATGTGTCAAAGTAATGATTCATAGGACAATCTTTCTCTAAATATTTGATTCACACTCAAGAAATTTTACAAACCATTCATTTCCTTGTCTCTTGGCTTCATCCCAAAAATTATACTCTTGAGCCCTTTTACTCACCAGATTGTTTCACATCATAGTATGCAAATACCAGCTTACCTGTATCTCTTTTGGCATACTTCTCTTTCTTCTTTCCATGGTTGTTCGTTTTTCTGGTTTGGTTTGGTTTGGTTTTTTTTCTTGCTTTTAAAAAAAGTATAAATAGAAGAAAAGAAGTCACTCATATCCCCTTGGCAAGGGCAAATCTTTTTACAGAAGAAACATTTCTAACTTAATTAATAGTTCTAGCTCAAGAAATCTACAAAGGTATTAGATACAAAAGAGCTTAGAAGCTTGATTGAATTTATAGCCAAGTAAATGAAAGCTTGGTAGAACCTGAAGACAGCTGCAACTGATTGCATTATTCACCACAGGCAAACATAAAGCAGTTACACAGAACATGGAGTTAAAGAGAACCAAATATTGTTTTTCATCTTCATGTACAGTTAGATGTTAAGGCTTCGTTATCCGGGTGGATCTTTGGGAGTTATTTGTACAGAGACTGCTTACGCATGTTGGGCTTTCTCACTTGCTAAAAATCCTGGGTTTTGTTCAGAGTGTCTTCATAACAAGACCTTTCTAGTCCTTTTGCCTTCCCAAAGGAAAAAGACAGAAGTGGGACTATTTTTAAACCATTTGGTTTGGCAATTAAAAAAAGAAAGGTGTGGATTAAGGCAGTCACTATCATTTTAGTGTTAAAGTACCTAAAGCAGTGAAGGCTAGGTCAAGCCACAGTTAATGTTCCTAGCCACGCAAGTGAATGGCAAATGTAGAGTGCACTGGGTTTTCCATAGCATTACATGGCCAATGCTGCAACTGACTTAGGGCATTTTGAGGTAAAATACTGGTATCTGGCAACTAATTGGAAATATGCTGACATATCAGTGGAAAACAGCAATCTTCAAGTTTTAAAAAGTTTGCGTTTAATTCAAAAAGGGTCCTAGGTTCAATTCTTACTTTTGCTGGAATAGATCAAGCCTGCTACTATAAAATGCTTACTACTATGTGAAAAAATCACTGCCGTAAAGTGGCCATGCAGTGGAGAGAGGCTTCACACAATTCAGGATCATAGTTCTATGTGATCCCTTTTGAGTTTACCTGCCTCGATGGGCAGAGAGGGGATGAAAAGAAGCCTGAGCTGGGGTCTGTGCCATTCTCTAAGTAACAACTAAGCAGCCCTTTCTTTAGTTACACCTTTTTAACAAGACCTACGGTTAGGTCAGAGTCCCTTTCAGTTCAAGGCATTAGAATTCAATCGCCTGTGCAGACAGCCTCACCCCTCACTTTGAACTCAAAGGCTCAGACATTCCTAAAATATGTATTTCCTTTGATTTTTTTAATGAATAAAAAATCCAATAAGAGTATGGTTGTATTATGCAGTTGTCTTGTATGTAAAAAGTACAGTTTTTTTCATAATCACAAACAGGAGGAACACCTACTACTAGAAATATTTAATATACTAAGTCCTCCTTTTGCTTTTCAGAAGCCTTTTCTTCCCTCCTTCCCAACAGATGAATCCGACATCATCTCTGTTTATCAAGCAGCGATCTTAGTTTGTTGGGCATGAAGAAAGAAAACCTTACAGTTGTAAAGGAACACAAATCAGTGGCCTAAAAGAGATTTTTGATCTTCAACTGGAATTTAGCGAGAGGGTCAGAACTGACTTCTACTACTTCTACATGCCTCTGAAACATAAGGCCTATCCAAATTATACATTGGACTTTTTCCCTTGTTTTATCACAGACATTGAACAATTATTTTCCTAGTCTTTTTTGGAAGCTTGGACAACAGGTAGAGTAGTAAAGGGAAGATTCAACCCTTCAAAACTAAGAAATGTGATGAAGTTCATTTTCCTGAAGTGCATATCCCTGCAATTATACAGTGCAAATAGAAAATTGAGGGATAACGCTAGTGTGAATATTTGATTCTTATAATTTTATTTATTTTTCTTAACATTGCTTAATCTGAATATTTGCCTATTTGTTAGGGGAAAGAGATTTCCCTCTTTGATATTCAGTTCCTGGCCCTTCTATTTATGGTCTTAAAGACTACAAGACCTGTTGCTTATATTTCTGAGAGGCTTATAATAAAAACAGAGGAGACAACATGTTTTCTTTTGCAGATTTTAAGGTAAATCACCAGATTTAAGCAACAAATATAACTCAAATACACTATGTTCTCTTCCCCTACGCTCCCTTCCTGATGATATTGTGGTAAAAAAAAGAGACATCACAAACTTAGATTGCTTTCCTTTGCAGGTCAACTTTCATCAAAGCAGGACTGAGTTTTCATTTGTTTATTTTGGGTTGATTTTTTTTTTTTTTTTTTTTTTGGTCTACCATTGAACCATAGCTTGTACTTTAAACAGATCTAACAAATCCGATTTATGTTTTCACATGAAATCAATAAACTCAGTTAAAGCATATGTCTTCATATTGTGTCCTTTGGCATTTTATCATTACATTTCAAGATTACATGAGATAACTGAATGTGTAAGAAACTAAAGACTTTCTAGATACAAGGAATAAGATCCCCCATTTGGGTCAAGCTTAACTACATTATGGATGATTCAGGCACTTAAGACAAGTAGAAATCTAGGCACAATATGGCTACATCTGCATGGAAAAATATTGGCCAGGAGCATGTCTGCAGCATGAAACTGTTGTGCTGATAATATGATAACCACGTTAAATGTGCTTCAAATGATTCTGCTAAGGACTGGCACTGGACTAGTCCAAAGCTAATGAACTGAACACCCACTAATAGCTGGAATGTAGCTTGCAGTTGAGTTTTATCCAAATGAAATCCAGCTTGTGCACTCCCATACCACACTCACACAAACCAAAGCACAGTAAGCTTTGATAATTGGTATCAGAAGTTTCACTACAGAAGTGTATTTCTGATGCAATGCAGACACATCTACAGGGCTGCCATAAAGGATCTATTCTACCCTTCCTTGAAGCAAAAAAAACAGGATATCGACAAAAATAGAAACTGAGCTGAGGATTTACTTCTTCTGTGCCTGAGGCATCTTACAATGGACATGTCATATCTTTAAAACTGCCCTTTCAGCTTCAGAGAACGATCATTTTAGGAGCTTCATGAGCCATAGGCTGCATCCATTTAATTGACATTTTTTCATGAATTTGTAGGAAGAATTTTCAGTGATCATAAATGCAAATGAATACACCAAAGCAGCTGGGAAAATATATAACTTTTTACAACATATTAATAATTTATATAAGGTTTCAGCAATTCCAAAGCCATGAAAAATCTAGGCCTAGCTATATATACTAGTAAATATTACAGAATGAAAATTAAAATATTACAGAATGGAAATTAACATCTACTGAAACAAATACCATGACATGGCTCTCCATTCTCATGGGAGTTGTTTGGGGTTTTTCCTGCTTCTCATTGCCCTACAGCTAGTTGTTTCCATTTACAAGTTTCAGTGTGATAAATCAGAGCCTTTCAAATTGAGCTGCTATGCAGTGCTGTCAGTATGCACCTCTCTCAGAAACAACAACAACAAATTACAGATTCTAGATACATCCCAGGTTAAGTAAACTACCACTTGTATGCTCACAATTTCCTGCATAATTCTAGGTGTTTTACCTTGATGTTCTAATCCTTGTAGTTAAATAATTCCTCTACAAAACAATGGTCTGGATGTATACAGGAACACAAATTCATACAAATTCCAAGGATGCTCTGATTCACCTATTGTTTCACTCCCTATTAGTTGCAAGTACTAACGTTGGCTTATTTCAGCCTTGAGGGAATGGTATGTTTAATTTGTATCTTTCAAAGAAGATTCTGGCATACAGTTAAATCCCATAAATGACATCCTGATTAGGAATGTTTCTATGAACCAGGACTCTACTGTTACCAGTACTTCAGGAAAGGGGCAGGTATATGCCATGATAATAGAAGTCACCAGGATGCTGCAGGTCAGCAGGATACTACAGAGCATTTGTAAGTAGTCCATTCACGATGATGGGAAAGCTGGGCTTCCCTTTGATGACCGCAGGGTGCAAACGAGCACAACGTACCCATCAATACCCATACGGCTTTACTGTCTGCTTGGTTTCAACAGTGAGATGGAAACATAAGTATGAACAAAATAACATAAGTAGAAGTTTTACATAGTCACAGCATAATATCCTTGCAAACAACACTTATGAGCATATATATGATATATGATATATATGAGCATTTATATGATATAGGAGCAACTGTAACATGAAAGTTTTAATAATTCTTGATATGAAATATTCTACTAGCTGAACACGGATCAGGCTATTACAGAAATATGTACAACATAAAGGGACTCCAAAGATGTGCTGTTCTCTGCACTTCGCATAGTCCATCCCTCCAATATCACATTTACATTTCATAGAATCATAGAATCACAGAA
>JMFS01050480.1:0-36340 GCA_000699545.1 Podiceps cristatus
ATATTAAAACACACACATATATATAAATATTTAAACACACAAAGAAAAAGCACTTAACAACAGCCTTAGCTGCCTGGAGTTGTTCCAGATACCAAAAGTGAAATTCATTACTGATGTGCCTCAGGAGAATAAATGAATTGAACATCCACCTCAGCATCTTATTAGTTCAGATAGTCCTCAGAAAATAAGCTTGCTTTCTGTCACAGCCGAAGCAGCACACACTACGTTAGACTGGCAGTATACACATTGCATTGGAATGCGTCCCTTTGGCTGACTAGATGCACTAATGCTCAGTGGTTAACATTCTCTATTCTCGGCAAATACAATCTTAAGAAAAGTATTTGCAATGGTATTACCACATTTCTACCCAAACTTCTTCAGATGCTACTAGCTTGCTCCACTGAAGTCTCATGCCAGTGGTTAATTCTAAATTGTCTTAAACCAGGAAAAAAAAAAATACTGAAACAATATTCTCCCAATTTGGCTAGGTGTTTTCTTTGAATTGTCCATTAAAATAAGGAGTTCTAGCTGCATGGCTTCCATCCATTGAACTAGCTAAGCTTCTTGAGAAAGCAAGCCACAACTCTGATTTCTGAGAAAAAGGAAAGAAAGAGGATAACACATGAGCCTAAATGGTTGAAAAAGCAGAACAATTCATACAGTACTGAGCAGCTGATCCAGAGAAAAGAAATCAAAGCCATCTCCTGCTGCTATGAAGTGAGATGCTTTCCCAAGAGAAACAGGTTAACATTAGAAAGCTGAAAGAGCACCTTTAATGCTGTACATAGACCAAGACATGAATTTTGGTTTATTACATGCGGTATTACAAGAAAAATAAAGAATACTGGCAATGCCAAAGTTTATATACTGTCTCAAGTATGTATTCCTCATATACAGAAATGAAGTCAGACTGCAGAATCCACAAAGTGTACTCTGAATACACCTGTGCCAAGTTTGCAACTGGCTCAATGGTTTTTTTGTTGTTGTTGTTTGACCTCATTTTAGCCTTGCTGAATATGAAATCTATTACTCTATTAAAATGAATAAAAACCTTGAATATAAACCAAACTATTCACTCAAGTACAAATCTCTGGTCTCAAACTCTAATGTAGCTTAGAAGCAATCTGCTCGGAAAACTCAACAATACTTATAAAATACAGTCTTTCAAAACAGGTAAGTAGTCACTATCCGCATGTATATGGGAATGTAGAGGAACACCTGCTTTAATAAATCCAACATACATTGTTCACGTTTTATAAAACCAATTTCTCATATCCTATTAAGTGATGAAGCAGCAGGATATCACTTCTTCCATATCAAGGTATAAATCCTATTTTAGTCTATTTATTGAAATTGATGCTGTGCTTGGGGGGGGGGAAGGGGGGGAGGGGGGAAGGCCTTTGTCATGTAAGTCGTATTTCTTCTCTGATACTTCCCACCACAGCTGTTTCTGTATTTTTCAATTTTAAAGTATTTGGACAATACCACAGTTCTAAGATGCCATCTCAAGTGCTTTGTCACATTAAAACTAGAGATTACATCAGCATAGGGAATCAAACTATCTCCGCAGTATTTTCTAGTGTCTCACCATGACTTTTTTAATAAAAAAACCCAACAAAACACACACCCCCCAAAAAAACCTCACAAAACCAAACACAAAACCCAACAAAACCAAAAAACCCCAAACAAAAAAGTAAGCATACGCTGCCATGTAAACCAAGGCAGAGCTTCAAAGCTGTAAAAACAGAACAGGCACCAAGCTGTTTTCCCATGCTGCAATTGAGAGCTGGCTTGGCAGAAGTCTGTGTTCTACTGGAACGTGACAACCCCCACGACTTCTTTGATCTTTGCCATTACCAATACAACTCCACATCAAAGCTGAGGACTTCAGGAGGGACCTGCTACTGGATGTGCATTATACTATCAAGCTCACGTAACAAAATCAGCAATTTCCTTCTGAAGTAGCTTGGAATACTAATGTCTTCAAACAGAATTGTGTTGGTTTGGTTGTGGGGGTTTTCACATTTGTTGGTTGGTTGAATTTTTTTATTTTTTTTTTTAACGCTTCAGGAATTGTTACTCACAGGCTTACTGCAAGAGTCAAAGAAAACCAGGACCCCAACTTGCTAACCAATTAGCTTAATCAACCAAATTGCTGCAAACACTGCAGTCACTCTGGTATATTGCATAGTGCCATTTATTTAAGTACGAATAAGAAAGATAAAGATGTCTAAATAAAATCTCTAGAAATGCCTAAAGCTCACAGAAAGTTAAGAGATTCATTGCCAAAATAAGCCATCGATGACTACAAGAAGAATGTTGCTTCCCATCTGTCAGTTGTTGACTGCTTCACTAGTAATACATTAAGTGGCAAATGCTATTGCAGCAGAGGATTAGATGCAGGAAGAACAGTATAAACATGCCAGTTCAAATTCTCTCACTGGATGTTATTGCATGTCTTGAAGGGATCCAAAAGATTTGCTACTCATCTCAGATTCGCTACTCACTAAAAGTAGTTGAGATCTGGACACACTTGTATTGAGTTGATAATGCTTCCAATGAAGAGAAACAACAAAATGCAATTGACAGCTATGTTTAACAAGAAGAAAATGTTCACTGGCCAAGATGTGACAAACAATGTGTATTTTAACAATTTATAAACAGGACAGAACGTAATCATCTCTCTTAACTTTCTACATGCACTTCTAGAGGGGAACTCATCCACTTTATTTTAGAAGTACACTTTAGAGTGAAATGAATTACCCTTTCCTTTCAATAGAGAGAACCATATATAGCAAGGGAGTCAAGAAAACTAGTTAAGTGACCACAGGTGTACCATTGTACACCATGCGGGAGGATTCTGTGGTAGCCCACAGCTGAAGAATAGCTTTTCATTTATTAACTCTGCATAGGGCAAGAGAAGACGATGATACAATCTCTCTGGAGTTTCACTCTAAAAGATAAAGTAGTAATGGAACTCAGTTTCATTGACAGTTTAATTTTCCTCTCTTTCAGTCTGAGGAAATTATAATTTAAACCTCCCAGATCATGTCTGGGGCAACTTTTTGACCTTGCAAGGACTCTTGCCATTCTTTTGGAAATATAAAACAAAATGAAATTAGTCACTATCACACACAAGAGAGCTATTCAGATCAGTGTAACTTAAGTTTGATGTGTCCCAAATAAAGTAATATCACCCTAAAAGTCATAATAGTGATCTCCACTACATAAACAGACCTCACAAATTAAGTTAGTTCCCAGGACATGCTGAGCACGTGCTTGGATCCCTCAGTTCTCTAGTGCTGATGTATCATTAGTTAACCCAATTTCTCATATAAGCTAAATAGACAAGGGTTCAGTTCCACATACTGATCCATCACCATGACAGCTGGGCCCAACAACTTTAGAGTTATAGGTAGAGGACCCTGGGGCAAAAGACACTGTTGGGGAAGAAAAGGGAGTCCAATCCCAGTTATATGCCGATCTGAAGAGAGGGTAACTCAATTCTGCAGGGAGTTATTCACGTAGCTCAATGCAGATACCAATATAATTAGCCAAAAATTTACCACCACATTGAACTAACAGGACATTTTGAGAGTGGTTTGTTGGTTTTGATTTGTTTGGTGGGTTTTTTGGTTTGGGGTTTTTTATGTGTGTGGTTTTTAGTTTTGTTTTAAATTCTGTTTGTTGAGTACAAAAATGCTGACATTGTAGATCCTCCAAAATCAGGGCACATCAAAATGAAATGTTTTCTACACAGAAACAGCATTTTCTTAGCCCTTTCAGGACTGCTGTGTGTCCAGTTGTCCCTGCTTTCCTCTTTACTGAACTGCAGGTCTGAAGCACCCCAGAGTAAATTGATCTACATGCAAATCCTTACTCCTCAACTATGTCTGTCCAATCAGTTACTTCCCACTGGAGATTCAGACCTTAGCAACAAAAAGGATGTTCTCACAAGTATGTACTTCTCTGTACTGTATAGAGGGTGAACATCTCCACAGAGCAAATCACAAACTGAACAAACTGAATTTCTAGCAAGACACAGGAGACAGAAATTCACTCATTTATTTGGCTGGCTGTATAGACCTATAATTCTTGTCATCTTTACTGTAACTGTCACTTGTGTTACTCAATTGAGTTTTTAAGTATTTTAGGGAAATGTGTGCCACTTAATCTGTGGACATACTTGATTCAGAGAGATAGCACTATCTCAAAGTAGGGGGAAGGAAAAAAAAAAAGCACACAACCAACCTGTTCTTCCTGACACCAGCTTTGTCAGTCTTCCATCTGTCTGCCTTCACTGAACAGTAATACCTACTCTTGTTCTCAGACATTTTAATATGTATTAATAGTATAATAAAAGTATTAATACTTTTAATGAAGAATTACAATAACCTGCTACAGTTCTGAAAAGAATGAGAAAACTGCAAATAGTCATTTATTGATTTTAGCACTGAAAATATTTCACCTAAGCTTTTAACTTCAAGTCTAGCTTATAATCACCCCTCCAATCATTAGAAATATTCTAAACCAAAATTAACGCTAGACAGAGCTAAGGAGCAAATATGCCCAATTCACTTTCCCCTTTCCCCCCAATCCCGCTGTGTGGAATTTTTTATGAAGAGGTCCAGAAGTACAGGTGTTATATTTTTAACTGTTTCCAGAGCACTTACCTTTTTCTGTGTGATAAGCCAACAATCTTCCTTTTCCCAATACTTCTGCTCCTTGCTTTTTTCCTTCCCAGGAAGACCACAGCTTCCTGCTCCCCCTCTTCCCCCAAGGCACTGCCTTACTAAAACCAGGAAAGTAAGGTGGTAGCTAGCTATCCCCTCCACAGCCGCTGAAGGACCATTACAAGGACGCACAGTTGCGACTCCTTCAAGTATACCATACAGCTAGTGTGAAAGAGTAAGATTAGTCATTAAAGAAGATGTTATAGAGTGCTTTGTAATTTCAGTAGTACAACAGAATAAATTTATTCACCAACACATGAACTTCAGCTTAGAACTGCATCAGAGCGGAAGGAGAAGTAGCTGAAGGAATAGCTGCTAAGGAGTGTTTCCTCTCTAAGCTAACAATTCACTAGCACTGACAGAGCACTGACAGGTCGGTTCTTCTAGGATCATGGTGGCATCTACATCATCATAATGCAACGTCTCTGGAGCATAAGCATTAGATAGAAAGGGAAGTACATGGAAGTCATCTTGCCAAAATACCCAGGGCTGGGTTTATTATCTGAACCACTTACTAAATGGATGAGTATAGAGTGTTTTTCCCTTCATCCTTTTTACCTTCACTTTTCTGCCAGCCAAAAAAAAAAAAAAAAAAAAAGGCAAACCAAACCACAATCACAAAAGAAAAACCCCAAATAAATCTCCAAACCAACAAATGCACACACCTCCACCAACCAATTCTGTGCCCAAATCTACACTGGAGCTATTATCAATGAATCATGTCAGTTTAATTTGGATTGCAGACTCTAAGAGGCAAGAATAGTATCTTTTAACATTCTTGTAAGTTCCGTACTCTTATACTATTCATCCTTCTTATATTATTACCCATAAAATTTTAAAACAGCATGACATAAAGGAGAGAAAGATCTGAAGTTCAAGGGAATTTGGCACTGAATCCTCATTTCTCCATTAAAACAAGTAAGCCATTCTTCAAATTCAGATCCAGCGTTTAATTCAGCTAAAAGATACATATTTTGTTAGAGTTCTTGGGTGGCTCTTTCATTACCACTCACTAATATTAGCAGGTGCATTTTATCCAACTACTTAATGGCTTCAGACTTATATATCTGAACAAAGATTCACTGAGCCATGCAAGAATGGGGGTGCCTCAATTCTGAGAGTCAGAAATACACTTTTGAAGAGAGACCATCTTTCTTTCTCTAGGATTCATCCTAGAGGTTTCATCCTAGGTTTCATCAGGTGAAACACAGTACTCTTCCATAATCCCTTCATAGCTTTGAATGGATCCATTTTTTTCCTTACTCTTCTAGGAGGACTAATCTCATTTCCTCATCCACATTAATTCCTGTTACTTCTCTGTTCCTGCGCTACTGCAAAACTATTGCCATTTGCAGTTACACACCATGGCTAATGACATTCTTTATGCTTTACTACATATAACTTCTAAAGAAATACTTAGAATTTATTTTAAATTGATATGTCAATATTTCTTCTTTTGAGATTTTGTTTTCCCCATTGAAAGATTTAATCCTCTTCACAGCAACACAAATTCAGACTTTGATGCCAGAAAGGGCCTAAGTTGCTGTTCTGCTAAACAGGATATAGATAACAGAATTTCTCCAGACGATTCTCGTATCCAGCCCATAACTTTTACACAAACAAAGGCATGTCTTCCAGAAAACTGCATTTTTCTAATGCTAAAGAAATAACACAATGCCAATCTGCAATGAGTTACTGACTTGCATGAGCGCACAACAATCACTTTCTGCCTTCCTACTTCACCCACTTCACTTGAAAACCAAGCAAAAAATATATCCCTCAAGGGAAGCAGATTTTGTATCTGAATTATTTTTCCAGGCATATAAAAAGACAAATCAAGAATATAAAGAAACTGATTCAGCGTATTTTCCAAGCAGTCTGCTTGAACTCTGGTCCGCAGATTTATGTAACTACTTGGTTTCAGATACAAGGATAATGAGAAATCCCCTAAAGGAAACCCCTTGCGAACATCCCAAATATCCTAGATATCATTATTCAGGGAAGGAGAACTAAAGTCACATCAGATATAATTATTGAAGTTTTCTTGCAGCTACAGACAGAACTGTAACTTATATTCAATAAGGTGCATTTTGCAATGTCTTAAGTAGTGCATAAACTGTAATATTTCCACAGTGATCAGCCATATTCTTTGTTTTAGAAAATACATTCCAGGTTCACTAGAAATGTTTTGCTTCACAAGGAAAAATATGAAGTTTTCAGCCCAGAAATTAATCTTTTTTTCTTTTTTTTTTTTTTTGAAAAAAAGGGAGATCCCTTATGGCATCTATCTCAGTGAGGGTGTGAAAGACTTTACTGAGGTAATGATGAAATAAAAAGGACACCAGTATCATCTAACATTGGAAGATTGGGGCTTTTTAAAATTAACCTACAGGACTTGTGAATCTGGAAGAGTGCGCATGGTTCTTATGTTGATTTGCTTAATGACTTTGCTCAGAGTTTGTAAGTGTTACCATTTAAGATACTGATTTTTTTTTTTCTTTTAAAACAAACACATTCACTATCAGAACATAATAGTTTGTGACTGAGAAAGGGGAAAAAACATACATGAAGTGTCTGAGTACTTTTCCAAACTGGAGCACATGAACCTTTCTTTCTTGACCAGCTTTTAGAATGACAAGCAGATGTAACAGTTTTACACACAAAAATCTGTAAACCAAACAGGAGGCAGTAGAAAAATTCAATACAGTTACCAATAAGCTTTTCCTTGAGGTTTACAAAATTTGAGAAAATAGTATAAGACCACCAAGACTGGAATTTTATGTGTGTTCTTTGTATTCTACACTCTACCTTGGCAGCGATTGTAGGCCGAATCCTCCATTACTTGGTCAGGCAAAACTTCTCCCCAGAAACTGGTAGGTAAACAAGTGTGTCTCACAGCTGTTCAGCACTACAGTTAAGAAATGGATTTGTGCCTTAAATAATGCAAGGGCATCTCTCTCACAGAATTTCCGTACTGATCAGTGTGAAATACTGCTGTCACGTCATGAATCGTTTCATATTACAGGATTCATGTGTCTTAACTTTTCTATGTGAAAGAACATATTCTCCTATGCCAAAGTTACATAAAATGATAGTTTAGGACACAAACTATTCAAAGGTCAGAAAAGTACAGAGGTTCATCCTTGTTCAACAGTAACTCTGTGTGCATATATTAGATTTGCTCTCACAGGACCCCAAACTCCTTATTTTCACAGGCCAGACCATACCTGAGGCAGTGGTTGTGTAGGCCAATTCTGTGGGTCGATTATCACCTTCTGCCTTAGCTGGCATCTGTAAAATATAAACAGTCCTCCATATGAAAACTGCAGTCTACTACGGAAACCAATGCAGAGGACTCAGTCTTAAGGAACCTCACAGTGTTCCTCAAATAATCCCTGAATTGTTGAGGCTGGGCACTGAGCATATTATTGCAATAAGGTTAAACTACATATTATTTGATACTTTAATTCTGTCTTAGGAGAACCTAGACATCTAGAGAAATGTTTGTATATTATTTAACTGTTCTATACAGAAAACTAGAGACCTTAACTCAGCATTCAGGATGTTTACTGTAACTTCATCTTTTAATTCTTACAGCAGGTAAGCTTTTAGGTTCACAAGAAAGAGGCACTCAAGGATGAAATGAAAATTCTCACACAACTCACTATTAATTCATTTCATCACACATCTACATACTTTATATCACCCAGAAAATCTAGAAAAGCATATACAGTTTAGTGTAGAAAAAACAAGGGAAGCCTGTGAAAGAAGAGAAAGTAGATAGAAGGAACATGCTGAAACCACTGATAAAATCACACACTTTGTAATACCCACCTAGAGAGAGGCTGCCAAGTTCACAGTCCATCTCCAGAAAGCAACAACTGCCTGACTAGAAAAAAAATTACTACTGAAACCCACACCTTTGTGTATGGCCAGGGTCAATGAGGAGACAAGGAATAGCTTGATGAGCTATGACATCAGGAGACCATAGCATAAGATTTTTGGCCAAATCACAGCTGTTTTCACTGATACCTCTGTGCCTGTGGAATAAGATCCATTCTACCACATTAGAACCCCGTGGCTTTACCAAGGCCAGAAGTTTTGAAAATTTGCTATGCTTGTTTTATCCAAATATTTGCACTAGGTTATTTCAAAGAGATATTATGTTCCTAATACCTCTTGGCTCTCACAAAATGTGAACTTCAAAAAAGTAACTGCTGTACTGTTCCCATATACTAATCATCATAAACTAAACATCATCATAATATGAAACAAGAATAATTTTTTAGGCTTCTGTCATTGGCCTAAAAAGTAGGACTAATAAGCTTGGGGTTTTTAAATCTACTTCAGGGAAATCTATTGTTGTGATTTCTTCACACATCTCCAGAGCAGAAAAAAAAAAAAAAAAAAAAAAAAAAAACACCCCACCACACCACACTTGTGCCTTCTCATGTGTTTTCACGGCCATGTACAAGCCTGCTATTCAGCTGAGATAAAATGCAGAGTAAAGAAGTTAGAGCATGTCACTACCAGATGTTATGAGAAATAGGTTAAAAACTGCAAAATATGGTAATGACATGTTTAACTCCTTTCTTTCACATTTTGATTCAGCTGATTAAGTCACATACATAGTCATGAAAACACAGGTTGAGATAATATCCACTTTCTTTTTGTCACTTGAAAACCTGAAGCAGACACCCTGGGGCAAGTTAGTAAATGGTTAATTTAACATGTAGCAGCAGCATTAAGTCACTATCTCAAAAAAAAAAGTTCCTGTCTTACTTATATCACCTGAATAATGTCTCTGATTTTACAATTTATTATATCATAAAAGCACCAAAGCAGAAGCAGCAATATAGAATTGTGACAGAGTTTTATACACATATTAAATTTTATACAGCTTAAAACTCTATGTTGTACTGCAGCAATATTTCATTACTTCTAAATTAGTTGTCCAACCAGGAAGTCATAGATCCTGAACTAAGCTTTCATAACAAGTACAAAGTAACAGCATCAACACTACAAGCCCACTAGCGACAAGCAGCTGTGCATCTGCAAAGACTGAAGGATCTTTGCCCTCCTTTAGCCTTTTCCATGGAAGTAGTCATAATCACAGACTTTGAAGACAAATACAATCACTTCGAGAGCTTCAAAGAAGAAAAAGGGGGAGAGAGAAAGCAAGCCGGCTGGGGGAACAGAACAAGGCAGGAAAAGATAAGGTTCTAACAATAGGGTGGCAAACTGGATATACTTATTTATCTTCAAGAACTTAAATACTTAAATTCATCTTGTACTTCTGTACTCATCAGAAACTCAACAAAAAGTCTGAATGGCTCTGGGCCAACATCTCCTATTTCTCTTATCTAGGATGAGACAACTAGAACCACAAATAAGGGGGTCATCATCCTACTAAAATCAGCAGCACAGCTCTGTACAGCTTGTTAGGGCAGTAATTCAGCTGATTAGAGTTTCAGAAGTTTTCCAGGTGTAAAGGAATGAAAATTAAAAAAAGAAAAGGGGGGGGGGGGGAATTTGCAATAATTGTTTTGTCTTTTTGTGCACAAAACAGATAGACAAGGTTTGTAAAAGGTTGATATAATGGCTACTTTATCCAGTATTCACAGGTTTTCTAAATTATCTTAGCATATTTTTAGACAATATCAGTTGTAACATTACTTAAAAAACAAACTTCGCCTACTGTGAACTCTGAAACTCCCAGAATTATAAAGGCAATGCCTGAAAACCACAGTCAAATATAGGCAAAACCAAGATATGGATCAGTCACTAGCCTCTCTAGTCTCCTCACAAAGCAATACCTTCTCAGTAACTTAGCAGCGTCTCGCCTTGCAAGAATGGAAAAAAACCCAACACAACCAACAACTCCTAAAAACAAAATTAGCATCTCTCAGTAATCAATGAAAATACCACTTTTAATGGCTAGACCAAGGAGAGTGAGAAAGAAAATTACTACTAACAGAAGCAGAAGAGTACACACAATCATAAGAAACTTAAGGACAGGACTCCTAAGTAATAACTAGCTCATCACCATAATGACACTTACCTTTTATATATGTCTCAGGCTGAACCAGAGAGGATTTATGATTAAGTTAATTCTGCTGCAGGTTCCCAGAGCAGGAAGGCTTAGTTATAAGTCACTAGCACCAATGCAGAGTCACCCTATGCCCTGTCTTCTTTCTAGGACAGCTGGGATTTAGAGTAATGCAAGACTAGAAGGTACCTGCTATTACATCACACCAGCAGAAACAATAACAAATGAGTCATTTGACAAACATTGGCCAATGTTTAATTTTTCCCTCTCATACTACACCTTTTCCTTTCAAGTCCTACCACACCAGCACTGTTCTCCAGCCCCCATGACAGTGCACTGCCTCCTCCAGCTCTGCCTGCCGATGGCCTCACCCCAGCTGTGTGCCCTCACATCTCACTCCTTACACCTGTGGCACTCTTAACTCTCCTCCTTCCCCCCCCACTTCAAAACCTACTTTTGCAGGTCTCTGCAGTTTACAATCCATGTTGCTGATCTGAATTGTTTTACTGTTTTACTTTACAAGAGAAGTACATAGGGCAAGTTTTCCTGTGTTCAGACACAGTAATGGGAGATATCTTACAAATCTATTTCTTTACAGAGACTGAAGTTTGAATTTTTTTTTTGTCTGGTCTAACAAAGAGCTTGCTGCTTTTAAGTACCTCACAACTTCTGAATTTAAGTGGGTAGGTCAGTACAAGAAACCTATTGGTGTTTTTTTGCTAGAATTTACTGAAAGGTAAACATGTAAGTATGAAGGTCAGAGTCATTAAAGTCTAAAGCTACAAGGGGGTGTAAAGCAAGAATGTGTTCTATGTGGGCAGACTTGTTTTGGCTCTTAATTACTACTGCTTTCCCTGAAATCTTCAAAAATAGAAATCATAGAAGACTGAAATATCTAGATTTTTTTAAAAATATTTTTAATTTTAGAATGCAGTCAAAAGATAATGGCAAAGCTGACTATAAACTACTACTAAACAGAGTTTGTCTATATATGATGATTTTCCTGGGAAAAATATTTTTTCAAGATTATTTAATGTTTTCTGATAACAACAGTTGAAAAACAGTCAAGAGAGGGCACTGGCTTATATGTGATATTTTAGCTGTTTTTGTTCAAGTACTCGTGTTGGTTACCAGCATTACTTGTGTCAGGACTCCCATAGAGCTAATTTGCTGAGTACTGTTAAATGTGTGAAGTGTCTCCTTTTTTTTGGAATGGAAACTGCTGCTTTGCATTTGCCTCTAAACTTCTAGGAGGCACAAATACCAAAAATGTAACAACACACTACAATAGTCTAATAAATTGTCAGGCTGACAAGGGAGACAAAGTACTGTTTGGTTGACAAGATGACCAAATGATGATCTATTGGTGTGAATTCAACGTGCAGGCCAACAAAGCTTTAGTGAAATGTAAGGTTAAGGCAAGATTAATGTGTAACACTATTTAGACAGACATACGCTGTTTATCACTGTAAGACTGATCAATGATTTTCAAAAAGAAAACATTCTATATCTGTCATGTTTTTATCAGAATTTCAAGAAGTTGAAAAGATGAAAGGCAATTACATATGGATCTGAAAGATGAAAGTTTCCATAAATGTGTATTTTAATCTTAGTTGAACAGAAAATTTGAAAAATAAATAAAAATAAGGGAATGCAAAGACTGTTAAATCTATTCATACAATACATTTGAGGAGATACAGTCAGCACTAAGAACATAATTTCCTGATTGAATAATGTATCTTCACATTGTTCATTTTGATGACACAATAATTAATGTAGGGGGCTAAAGCTTCCGTACGACCTCCTCAGTTGTGCTGGGACCCAGTTTATGTGTATATATTTCCTAGCCCAACAGGTGCATGAAAAGCAGTCAAGGAAGGAATGTGCATTGTAAGTTACATAAAACATCACCTGGAAAAACAACATTAATAGAATACAAATGCTCACTGAGAGGGTTGATACTGGGTCAAATACCACTAAACTGTGAGATTTCCCAAGAAAAAGGGATGAATAGTGAAGAAGAGCAAAAACTATAGCTCCTTTTTTTTTTTAATTACTGTTTTGTATTTGTGATTTTCCAATATTTTAAGAAAATCATTATCTCTGTTGTTTGTAGTAACAGAAGTGTTCATTACATCCATGAAAGATACACTCTCTGTTTTACAGGCAGAATGCAGTGTCAGCCCTCCTTCTAAATTGCTTCTTACTGAGCTAACATTTTTGGAAATGCAAAGCACAAAAAAAAAAAAAAATCCCATTCAATACTTCTTTGTGACTAATATCTTCAGAAGAAATTAAGAGGGTGGTGAATGTGTTGATTTAGTGTAACTTCTCGTCATTCACTGTAGAAGCTGAAGAGCTTCACTATCCACTGTGAATTCTTCTGCTGAATTTAAGCTTCAGAGTCACTTGATTTTTGTGTCTAATGCAGCAGTAAGTTCTCCGCTAGCAGTTAGCATGTGTATATTACGTATTAGAGGGCCAAAATCAACCCAGTTATAAGCAAATAAAATTCTGTTGATGCTAGTGAAATTATTCAAGCGCTAAGTTTGCAACCTAATAGTTCTTTACCATGGTGGTCAGCAGAAAATGCAACTTGCTTTCTCATAAGGCTGACTACAGGTCCTTTTCACTTTTTTTAGATTATTATTTCCTGTTACCATGCTTTTTCAAATGTCTCAGAATGATGATTTGAGATGTTACATAGACTTGTTAGACAATGCTGCTGGCTTTGGGAAAGATGTTTATATCCTATATTTAGATCTTTTGAGAGAGAGAGAGAGATGTGCATGTTATAGAATCATAGGATAGAATGTTCTTTATTTCCTCTTGTAATAAGGTGTTTACAATGAACCATTTTCTTCCTCAGGCCATTTGCCATTAAATAAAGTTGTCCACAAGCAAAAAAGTACCCTACGATTGCCTCTGCCTATAGTAAATACAGTTCAGATAAGCTTTGCTGCTGATACAAAATCATCAGGCTTTTTATCCGCTTTCAGGACTGAATACACCACAAGGAATCATAGAATCATAGAATAGAATCATAGAATGGTCTGGGTTGGAAGGGACACCAAGGATCATAGAGTTCCAATCCCCCGGCCAAAGGCAGGGCCACCAACCTCCAGGCCTGGATCTACACAAGGTTGCCCAAGGCTCCATCCAACCTGGCCTTGAGCACCTCCAGGCATGGGTCATCCACCACCTCTCTGGGCAGAAAGAAGCAGAAGAGCAGAAAGAACTAGGGGTGAGGAGTATGATAACAACTTTGGTAATAAATTCAAATATCACTAGCATTTTAAGGCTTCAATAAAAACTTAGAAAATCTTAATGTTTTATAGTTTTGACATTTTGTTGCCATGACATCATACTTTTCTTTTTTTTCTATGTTCTGACAAATTAAATCCTTTGCAGCATTTATATGGGTTTTCAAGCTAACTGTAATACAGTAGAATGGCTCACTTTAAATGCTTTGTGCAAATGAATTTCAAATACAGAAAACACATTCCAACTAAAATTTCTTTAGAATCTAAGATCACTATGAGCACAGTCGATGTTGAGTATGAAAGCACATTCACTGGGACCCAGCGCAAGATGTTATACATCTTGGGTAAACATTCTAACAGTTTAGGTGTTAGTCTCTTCTGGAAACTTCTTTTAAAAGGAAAAAAACAATACAAAAAACAGCCTGTGAATAACCTCATGCTGTGGTCCGTTCTGAGAATCTGTACTGCAGCAAACTTTTCAGGGGACCTATAGCAAAAGAAACTTGAGCACAGTTACTGGAAAACATGCAGGCATGCATGGCACCTGCAACAGTTCTGGTTAAAATGAGGTAACTTTCTTCAACTGCTGCATGCACAGAATGGAGAGCTATGTGTATATAAACTGAAAGTGTGAGCTTATCATTTGATATAAGGAACATAAAAATATAAGTATACTATACGTAAAATACTTATTCGGGAGTAGAAAATATGGCTGTTTAAATGGCAGTATCTTATTTTTAACTATGTGAATATTTTTGCATGTGATCATTAAGTCTCTGTGACTACACTGACCCACTTTCTCAGAGATATATCTTTAAACTTTTCTGGACTTCCTTTGTGATGCACTTTTTATCCAATGAATTAAGACAGAGGCCCGGAAACATAACTTAATTGAACATGTTGCAAATACCATGGTGTAAGTCCCCTGACTTTCATCATTATTTTTTAAAACATTCCTTTATATTCGATTTTGTGGACAACACACAGATGACAGTGTATTAGCTCTTTAACTTCATTCCCCTTTCAGTAAATTTGGGAAGTGCATAGCTATATAATGCCATTAAAAATCTATGAAATTGCAAGGAACTTTAAGATTGTGCTGTGTTATGAAAAAAGTATTTGTATAAGCAATTTATGTCGAAGTATTAAAAACATGTTATTAATTCAAACCTGAATGTTAATGGTAGCTGTCTGATACCCTGTGTAGCTAATTTTACTCTCAAATTAATTGGACTCCACAGCATTCTATTACCTGTAGTGTAATAGCCACAGGTATAATTTTTTTGTGTGTTGATGCAGTTTTGACATATTTTATCCGGTTTCAAAGGGAAATCAGCATGTCTTTCTCCAACAACTTAGGTGTCTAGTTTTACACATTCATAACTATGATTTTCTTTGGTAATTTTAATGCTGGTTACTAAGTCTCTTTCACTTCGCAAAAAATACCACTATGCATGCTATATCCAAATTACCATTTTGCTTTATTATGCATAGATATGCAAAGCCTTACTACGAACATAATACTGCTCTGACTGCATCTTTAAAAGAATATTATTCTACTTCTATATGAAAGTCAGGAAATGGTAGCCAAGCATGCATCATTTGTTAGCAGCTGGTTTACTAGTTACTTTGGCCTATGAAACCAAATTGGTATGGGATTGTGTTCACTATCCTAGGTATTAGAAGCCTTCTCAAGCACCCAGTGTTCACACTGCAATTGAATATGTCTTCCCTCATACAATTTCTTAAAAAGCTTACAGAAAATGCACCTGGTAAATGTCACAGCTTGGCCACAGACTACTTCCAGATATGCAGAGACTCAAAGGAATGTCTTGTTAGCAGTCATTTAACTCAGCTTTAACCTTCTATCTCTAGCAGGCAATTTTAAGACTGCCTTGTAAAGGGCTAGTAAGCAAGTTTACTCATTTACTCACAAGGATATCCCACTAACATCCACAGAAGTTTTCTAAAGCAGTTATGCATATGTTTACAAGACTGTAGGTTTAGGATTTCAAGTTAGAAGTACTTGGCTGAGGAAAAAAAGTGGACTTAAGTGTTTAATGACTCTCTACAACTACCTGAAAGGAAGTTGTAGCAAGGTGGGTGTCGGTCTCTTTTCCCAAGTAAAAAGTGATTGGATGAGAAGAAATGGCCTCAAGTTGCACCAGGGGAGGTTTAGGTGGGATATTAGGAAAAATTTCTTCACTGAAAGTGTTGTCAGGCACTGGAACAGGCTGCCCAGGGAGGTGGTGGAGTCATCATCCCTGGAGGTATTTAAAAGACGTGTAGATGTGGTGCTCAGGGACATGGGTTAGGGTGGACTTGGCAGTCATCGGTTAGCAGTTGGAGTCAATGATCTTACGGTTCTTTTCCAACCCAAATGATTCTATGACCCTACTTACATAACTTTGCTATAAAAATAATTCAGTACCAGTTTGGCAAAGTAAATTTGATGCTAATTAGTTGATTAATTTAATTTTCACTGCTAGAATCTTTTTCAGTAGTTATATATCAATATCCTGTGATTGCTGCAATAAAATACCTGTAACTCTTATGCATATATAGATATATTCACAACTTGCTTAGCTCCACTGGCAGTGTGGTATAAACAAGAATCACATATTACTGCTCCAGTATATATTCAGCTTCTCTCTGACTATAATATTAATGCTCTCCCTTGAACTTGCTTCATGATTTGTTTACTTAGGTATGATAAGTGATGTCAGGTATTAGGCTTTGCTTGAAGATAGCAGTAATGACAATCAGCTCCAAAGACGAGAAGTAAGAGTTTGAAATAACCTGCTTAGCAAGTTTTCTCCATGCGTGGTGCTATGTATGATTTGTAAATAGATACTAAAATATATATAATCTCAGAATTTATATACTGAATTAAATTCTCGTCATTACCTATCATGACACTGTCTGTGTTTTTAATTGTAGATTGGTTGATTTTTGTGCTTAAGAACCAGAGGACAGTTTGCTACCTCAACACTCATTTCCTGAAATAACAGCAGGATAGCAGAGTAGGAGAGCAGAAATTCCCAACATCTGGTGAAATTTCTTACTTCAGAAACCAAAGCAAACAAGATCTTACTATCAGACATCTGGAGAAGAGGCAATGAGAGATCTCACATCAGTTTGTGTACAGCTGCATAGTGGTTCCAGAGACCATCTTCCTATTTTTGCTGTCTTAATGGAAATAAATCTTACCTTTTAACTAACTTTCAGAAGAAAGGGCACATGATTTTGCTTCTACCAGATTTAGTCTCGAAGATATTGAGGGACACAGCAAGATGGTGTGACATTTGTCCAAAGCATAGTATTGAAAATGCCCTCTGTACGGGCTATTGGATTGAGGATGCATAAATGACATTTCTTAAGCCTGTTGTACAGCTGTGCAAAGTCTCTGATCACCATCCATTCACTAATTGCACTCCAGGGAATAAAATTACTTTTCTCTTTCTGCCTGTTGCCTTTTCCACACAGCAAAAACCTAAACAGAGGTAAAGATATAAAGCAGCCTTTCAATCAGCATAGGGGCACAACAGGATGTTCTGATCATAGAGACAGCGTTCTCTCAAGTTGTTAAGGGACAACCCTGGAAGATACTGTGTGACACATCCTTAGATTTTCTTCAGGTTGCTATGAGCTGCTAAATCACTGGAAAGAGGCTAGAAAATTACATCAGAAAAGTCCTCTCAAGTAAAGTGAGATGCTGAAGACAGATGGAAAATAAGGTAAAAAATACAGACTAAAATCTTTCCTCTGCTCCGTTATGAGTGTGAGGATATGAAGTGTGAGACTCTTCGCCAAGAGCAACTAAGTGTAGTTAGCTTCTGAATGCCTAGAGGACTAAAACTTCAGCTGGGGACATCCAACAGCAGTCATAGTCCTTAACAGAGTTCTGAGTAAGAAAACTGACTACTTACAGGGGTACTAAGCACATGAACCATCTGAATTGAAGATTTATTTGGTCTAAGTGCGGTGCAGCACTGTTCTTTTCCATTTCTTAATTTCTTGCCACATGTCTGTGAAGCTTTACAGTCTAGGCATTCCCAGGTGTAGGAACACCTCTGTGATTCACTGCAGTTTAATCACACACTTCCCCTAAACTGCTCTCCAGTGAGTTAAATCTGATTGAGTTCCTAAATCCTAGGTTCCAACTGCATAGACATTTCAGTAAGGCAGATGAGAATATCTTTTGAAATAAGATTTTTCTGTTATTTTGTCTTCAATAGTTTTCCTTTCATGTGGCAAGAGGAGGCAGCATGGCCAAGGGCTAAAACCCCAACAAATGCTTCCTTCAGAGATCATTTAAAATACTGACTTTGACTTTTTCAACTGGACAACTAATAATCTCCTATAACTGTGGAATAAATGAGGAAATAAAAATAATTTAAATCTAAGTTTGTCATTTACAGAATTTGTTTATCCAGTTCACAACTGCTGCATATTTACAGGAGCCTCTCTCATGCATGCAATTTTTTTTCCCCCTTTTACCATTTTTCTGCCTTGCTGTGTTAATTCTAAGAAATGGCTGTTATTGCTGTTAGGTAATGGAAAAACAGGCAATGGTTTCTTGCTCTTAAACACAGTCACTACTGCATCCAATAACCACTTTTCCTTTTCCAGGCAGTGAGCTCCACATGGGTTTCATTTTATAATCCAGAAAAAAATGTCACAGCCAAATTAGTCTGTATTAGAAACACTGAGAAGATTTCCTTTCTCATCAGTGCCTCTACACATAGCAGAGAGAGAAAGAGATATTACTTAACCTTGAGAACAGCAGATTTAATTGTTGACATATTTTTAGGCAAGCCTTTGAAATTACTTTTCTCATTTTGTGTGAACAGAATTCCAAGCTAGCAGCTGAAGCACTAAAGTTGCATATAGATAGATAGTCTGTTTGTCTCTGTATAACAGGCATAATTAGTCTTATCCATGCAATTATAGAAACAGAAATACATTCTCAAAGCTGAGACATACACTTTCTATTTAGTACTGATTCACTGGGAAGGAGATCTCTCCCATCTTATTCATACATATTTATACCTGGTTTTTGGGGGGGGTTGTTTTGGGCATTTTTTCCCAAAAAGATTCTGTTTAAAAACTATGCCCAATACACTCTGGTTTAGTTCATAACACCACAAAATCCCAAATTCCCAATCACCAAAAAAACTCAGCCTTTCCTGTAGGCTGTGTTAACTGTGCTTCTTTTAGACTCAAATGACCTGACATTCAAAACTGATTACGAACACATCCCTTCAGAATTAGTAGGATTAGTTGCACTTACACCTTTGAGAAATTCAGGCCAAATTTAAGTGTGTAAACTCTGCAATCTGCCTGCAAACAAGATACCAGTAATCACATGTGTTTCAAGACAGCAGTAAATCCACATTCATCTTTGTATTGTTACATCATGTGTTTTCCCATCTATGGAAAGACCAACAGAACAGAAATCTTGCTAATTTATATCCTGATTTTTTCCCCCCTTGTTTCCAAAATGTCTAGCATTCAGGATAATTTTGTCATTATTTATTTATTTCATTTGCTGATTATTTTACATTAACATTTAACAATTATCATCACTGTGAACTGTAAAGTTTAAATTAACAATTAAATAGTCGTCTTTGCAGAAGACAAAGGTACTAATCATGACAAAGACTAGCTTGGAATTCTTGAGGTGATGTAACAAACCTGAGGTTATTAGCAAATTGAGATTACGGTGGGAAAAACGTATTTCTAGTATAGGTAAGACGTAGGCAAAGCAGTAATTCTCTTTACTGAAATGTCTGATTTTTTGCAGCTGCACAATGAAAGATCACTATCTTGCTAGCTTTGATATAAAACAGAAACACTTGCCTAATGAGCGAATTATAAAAAATCCAACCTATACATTAAAATGCAAGAGCCATTTTTCACAGTTTTACAACCAAGATCTCTTTTTTTCTTCTTTTCAGCATTTAATAGGATGAGTTATTTCACAAGCACAATTCCCTACCTTATGTTTAAGTGCATAATAATGTGAGAATGTGCAAAAGCAAGATAAATCCAAGTGTTTCTCTTCAATTTGAGTGTGGTGCGATTTCAGAGATTTTCTTTATCATACAGCATGAAACTTCTATATTTTGTGCTACAAAGTTTTCTAGCCTTGGAATGGTTTTCTGCAACATTTTTTGAAAGATACTAAGTGTGCAAGCTGATATTTAAAGTAAGCTTAAAAGAGCATAAAATTAATAAAACTAATATTTAATTAATGGGTCCTCCTAATAATATATTATCTCAAGTATGTGTGAGTGATATCCAGTTACTAGCAGTGATGCAGCTCAATAAATGATGCCAAACACTATAACCTTGTTAATACTGAAAGGCACACTAGTATTCCTAGAAAAGAAAATTAGGTGTTTTTAATATAGAAACAATGCAAGACTGCACTGTCTTGAGGCAAAATGATGCTGCCATGTGAAGTTTAAGTAACTCTGAATTTACACAGTATAAAAGAGAAAAATCTTGCCTAATACCTAACTTCTCACAGAATAAACAAAATATATTCTGACGGAAACCAAGTGTCACATCACTTGTCAGCTCAATCAGAAATGAGCAGCTATAGTTTTGTTCCTGTGCAGAACAAAGAAACACAGGGAAAACTAGGCGTATGAAATTCCTTAATTCTGTTTAGCAGAAGTCTGTTTATCAGAATTGATGAACAATCTGTCTCTCAAGCTATCTGAACACAGTTTCACAGGAACACTTAAACTTTCTATCTATTTAAGTCAGAACTTGAGGTTACGCAGGTGGCTTCATGGGAGACAGAGGGATCAGGGGGCTCGTTCTTTGGTGTGGTTCGGTAGCAAGGCCTTGCTAGGAGTAGGGTTTGTAATGTTGAAGGGATACTCCTGATTTTCATGCATATCAGTGAAGAGAATAGGGTGTCATCTGCTACATCACTATAGCTACCAGGCTGAGGGAAGTGACTTCAGGTAGCTATGAAGAAAAGCTGAGAAGAGATTTTGGTGCAATAAACCACGCTTTTCTTCAAGATTCTAGGACTAACTTTATCTTGGAAAGTTTTGATGATTTGTCCCTTTTTATTCATTATTTCGGTGGCTAAAACCATTACAGGCAAAGAGGAAATCTGGTCTTGGTGTCTAACTCTGCCTGAGGGGCATTTAAAATCACATTATTTCTCCAGCAAAGGGATTAAATGGCTACTGACCCATTTAGAAGGGAAAAAAAAGATGCTCTCATAATTCTTGATGGAATTATTTCCATTTAAAGCAACTATTTTTTATTATAAATTCTATGTATTTCCAAGCATAACTTTTACATACGGCATAAACAAAAATAAAAGGAGTCTGGGCCTTATTTTTCTCTAGAAGTGCAAGAATTTTTTTCTGATGCCCCATCTTGACTTTCAGGCTTAGTAATGCCTATCAGTAAGCACCACATCTCCATGAGTAATACATGATATACAAGCAGGAAATTTATGTATCCTCCTGCAGAGGCCATAGTGCACTTTTCCCCTTTATGTTAGCCCACACGATTCTAAGACACTTCACCCAAACCTTATGTTTTTAAAGGGTGTAAAAGTCTCGTGCTCCAACAGCTTATCTAGTCTACTATATTGCCTCTGAAAGACAGCAGCTTTTATCTTACTGCATTTTATGCAGTTCCTGTGTCTTTTAACACTTCTGTATTTAAGAGTATCAAATCATTATTTTATTGTTAAATTCAAGCCAATCTGTTACTGTAATGAGTACTGAACAGAAAATATGAAGTATCACAGTTTTGTAGCAAAAATCATGCATTTCAGCTACTTCCCCCAGAAAGAATAATCTGAACTTTACAAATTGCCCAAAATGAAACACTGAGAGATAAAAAACTCTTTGTTTTTCTCATTTTCTGTTAGCCATAGAAACTGTTCTGGTAAACTTCGTGCTTATATAGCATAATTGTTTATACCCAAGTGCTTTGGGTTATCTACATTATCATTTAATCCTATAAATATCTGTAAAGTATCTAGCACATTTCTGAGTGCTATAAAAATTAACACTTGAAGAAGCACAATAAATGACTGAGCAAAGTAAAATTACCCTTTCATCAGTGCAGCCAGTTTATAATGATATGTGACTATCATAGTGTATTGTAGGCTAGTACTTGGGTGGTTGAAAATTAGTTTGCTTGGTAACACAGTTCTATTATTTCCTTTCCCTCCAGGGGAGTGGAAAAGAAGCAGAATGAAAGAGAAAGAGGGATGAGAAAGATGGAGTGAAAATCCAGCTTTATTCTGGAAACACAAATCAAAACCCTTTAGTATAATCCACCCTCAAAACTGAGATATTTTGATATTTCCTTTAAATTTCATTAATTGCCAGGGAAAGGCCTATTGGAGATAGAGTGTATCTGAATGAGTCCTTGGTCCTAGAGAACATGCCAAGCTACAGAAGGTAACTGGCTCTACAGAAAGGATAGTTCAGGGCAGGCTTTGGCTCTCTGAACACTTACACAAACAATGTTACAACTGACCTTTGAAATTACTTTGCAAATATTAGAAAAACATTTGAGCAGTCTCTCCACTTCATTATTCAGAAATTAATGTCATTTAATGCTAAACAGCCTAAACCACAGATTCTACTAGATCTGCTTAGCAGATGTCAGTTATTGCCTAGTGCATGAAAACCGCTTGCAACAAAGATCAGCTTTTTCCCTTAGAAGGAAAGGACTTTATGTCAAAGCCCTTGTAATGATAAAATGTCATAAAATGTCTCCTCATTCATGCACTTACTCTAGTAGGCCTTTGGCCAGCACCATTTTCAGACAGCCAAATGGATTTATTTCTCTCCACTTGCAATTTATTAAGAAAAGCATAGTATTTGCAAATAGTACCAAAGACTGGTATTCTTCAAGGGCTAGCCACGTGTTGACATATGTAAATCTAGTAATAAATTAGCAATAGTCAGTAATTTGCAGATAGCTAAATGAAATCAAGTTATTCTTTGCAAGCCACACAGCTTGAAATTCATCATCTCTGCATATTTACAAAGGAATAAAGACCAATGGCTTTCTTGTGCATGAGGTGCCACATAACCACACTGCGTGCTGAAGTTCTCAGCCCGGAAGGCACCACTTGGAAAATGGAACAATGTGCAAAAGAACATACCCCGAAATCACTCTGACACAGTCTCCATGCTGGCACCAAACTCACATCAAGATGAGTCTACCACGTTCGCCTTCCACTAGTGCGCGTGTTAAATTACAGTCTCCTCTTGCAAATGGGATCCCTAGAAACAACGTAAACTGTTTACAGCTGCTTTGCATAGGGCATCCTACTGAACAGATCTTGTCGTGCTGACAAGTTCTGCTACAAAGTCAACACAGTTTTACACCACTAATACCTTTTCTTGTATTTTCTGTCTTCAGAGGGCTGTCCACCTTTAATTTCTCTGTTTACCCCTCTCATTGGATACAGAACCATCAAACTAAAATACCTTGAATATTTCTGTCACTGCACAGAGGTGTTTTCTAAACTCTCTGGATCTAAGTTTCAGTGACAAAGGTTATGTATTTAGAGGCTTAAGAGCCAGTGGGTTCTGATATGTAATAGCCCGTCCAATTTAACTTGATTAAAAAGCATTTGGCATTTGCTCCACTCAGAACTGATATAACAATTTCATCCTGTCTCAGCATTCTTAAAACAGTCAAGTTCATTCTCAAGCTCAGAGATTTTCTGTCAAAGGTGGATGTGAGCCACACACACTCAGTCTTATTTTCATCTGTTTTCAGTTCAGAAAATGATAAATTTTTTTGGCAGAAGGGACTCTGTCATTCTTTTGCTGTCCTCCATTATCGATTATCAAGCTAATAGTTCTCACAGATAGATATCTACGCTTTAGTTTTTGAGTGCTCAGGTCTACAGCTACAGTTCCAATGCACTGATTTATTTCACTGTTTGTTACAGATCAGATACTGCTGCTGGTTTTTATTAATGAAGTCCACATGAATAATAGCTGCTTTCCCTTCCTTTTTAAAACTACAGACCTGACGTAGAACATCTTTTACTTTTATCCTAAGAATACAGAACTTTTTACTACAAACGTACTGAAAAAGACAAAACATTGGCCACATAAACACCATTTTCTTTTATGACCTTAATTTGAATCTAACTTAAACTCTAGGTCTAGTCATGTCACACAGGTATACAATATGAAACCCTGCTTTATTTTGAAACAGACATTGTTCTCCAGTTTCCTTTTACTTTGCACCAATTCTACATTGCTCTTGCCTGACCTACTTCACAGCAAGACTTAACTTTGCTTCTCTTGAACTCTGTGTTTCTTTGTCATCTAATGGGATTCAACTGAACCACAACAACTGTTACATCAACAGAATTACTAATAAATAAGGGAGCTTTTATATCCAAAGAAGCACAAAGTGTCTCAGTAAGCTGTAGAGATACAACAGAGGTATGACCTTAATAAGGAGGTCTTGTGTTTTCTTCACTTATAGAGCAATTTGGGCTAAATAAGAATCTCCAAGTTTATGAACAGCTCAATCTCCCACTTCCCACCAGCAATTAGGTAACAGTTGACATTTTTAGGGGGAAAAAAAAAAAAAAAAGGCTCTTTTAATATAAAAAACTAAATCTTCGACAAAGTATCTTCATTAAAAGATATGCATAAACATTTCACCATATAATAACCTGCTTTAACCTACATGAAAAGTAACATGCTTACTGCCTTCTACTGTCAGAACTGCGAGCAGCATGTATCTGTTAGCCACCAATTTATGCTTATTCAGTCATTTTTTATCCTCCCTCTTCTCTTCTGCTTAACAATGAAGAAACCTGCTGGTAAAAATATTACACAGCTTTAAATCACTAGGTTTGCCACAGAAAATAATTCATTAAAACAGTGACCTTCCTATAACTTGTTTATGTATGTACTGAGGGGGAAATTCTTTCTGGCATGAAAGTAGACAGTAAGAAAGGTGCTTGATGTAAGGTGTAGATTTAAACAAGAAACAAGATTCAGTTCACTATCTACATAATTTCATATTTAGGGCTTCAAGAGTGCTATCAGATCTTGTTTATGAGTACTGCAGATCATCTGATGACCCTACTCAGCTCTGGTGCATTGCACAATTCTAAAACCGTCACCAATGATGCCAAAACCTATTCAAGGTGTCATTTAAAATAGCTAGTGTTGCAATGTCATATCCCTTTACATATTTTTATCGAAGCCAAGAGCAGCCCACAGTGCTTCTTACATAGAATCAGTCTATAATATAGCTTTTTTACTGAGAAGTTGAGTCATTATGAAATTCAACACTTAGTGTAATAATTTATGGCTGCACTTACTACTAACGAAAAACATCAGATGATCACGATAGTTACAAGCCTGCACAGAACAGTTCAATTAAAATTTAGGCAACAGAAAATGTTATTGTTTTTAATGAGCAACCAAGATGCATGTTCCACAATTGGATAATCTTCCAGAGCTTGGTATCTGGGTCATCCAGCTGCCAAGTTTGCCTTCTGCATAGCAACGTTGACAGAGAAAGCAGTTGTAGGGGAGTCCTATTTCTCACCAGGGTAAACAAGAATAGGCACTGTGAATTGCATGTTTAGGGAGCCATATTTGGGGCTGCAGAGCTACAGTGATAGCTGTTTTTCTAAACCTAAAGTAATGCTCTGAAAAGACCAGCTATATTCTGTTCATATGTGTACAATATAAGGATTCAGAATGCAAGTTAAAAACCTTTAAGACAATGTAACAGTTGTTAGCTCCCTAGGCAGCACAGAGACCAAAATGTTACTGAACACCTAGTAGTGTGAAACATTGAGACACTGGATTGTTAACTCCACTAGGTCATCTGATCTAAGATTTTTCAAGAAGGACTATCATTTTATGGTCACTAGCAATTCTGCCTCAAAAACCTCAAATGGCAGAGGGTGTCAAATTTATATTGATCTAAACCTTAATCTGTATTTTAATTCACTTGTGAAGTTACGCATAACAAAAATATATGCACCAGAATCTGGTTATGGCATGAAATGGATCTTTAGAGTCAAGAAGCTTTCTTATCTCTTTCCTACCTCCCTACTACAGTAAGAATTTACTTCAAGTGATCATAATCATCAAGTGATGACCGAGACAGAAATTTAACTTTTAAGTCTGCAGACACTGAGGTTCAAACTAAAGATTAAGTGGAAAAATGCCTCAAAACTACTCATCACAGAGACTAACTGCTTAAATGAAATTCTTTAATTAACTGTAATAATTACAAAATGACAGATCCCAGTCACAACTCACAAAGTGTTTCTGAGGAAAGAAGGGTCTCAAAGAAAGTCTTTTATTTAACTATTGTACTGGTGGCTCAAGGGGATGAGGGAAGATTCAGTCTAAGCCTGCCCTACAACACTCTCTCTCGGGTCTACTTCCTGTTAAGTATTTGCACAGTTCACAGCCTGGCACTGTGCCACATCACTTTTCACAAACAGCAGCATCTCCAATGTCTGAACAATGTCATACAAAGGTCAAGAAATTGCCAATTAGCCTTAAAACACAATTTCCTGTTAACAGATGAAAGTAGTTTTGTAGACACATCCATGCTGCTCTACCTTAAGCATGCTTAAACTTAGGTTTCCTCCTTCACACACAGTTTCACTTGTTTCAAATATTATCACATAGAGACTGTGACACCAGGCTATGATGAAAAAAAAAGAAGAGAGTACAGCTATGCCATAGGCAACTGTGTAGAATAACAATTGTCAGAAGTTCAAAACCGCTCCAGTAAGAGTATTAAAAGATTATTTTGGAGAAAGATATAAATAGCATGAAGTCAAGACATGTATTAACACAAATTCATATTGCAGAACTAAATGATGAACATTACTTTCTTGTGAGTCAGAGGTACTTGGAAGCAATGGGGAAAAAAAAATCATGAGAAATAGTACACCTACTTATTTTATGTGATCTCTTGCAAAAGGACCACCAACCTATGATAGGCTCGTTTTTTCTTCCATCACCAATCATCTAGAAATTTCAAAGCTGTTAATGACTGACAGTCTGAAAAAATTTTACTTTGGAAACACTAAGTAGTTTTATTTCAACATTTTCAATGAAAATTAAACTTCCAGCAAGGGATTCACTTATTTGATTTCAATCCAGTTAGCTGTTAAGCTGCATTTTCTAGATGCAATATGTCACAACTGGATGCATACTTAGGAAACTTCTCGTGTCCTTTTTCCTATATAGGCCAGGCTCCATGGATAGCTTCCCTATTTCACAATTAAAACAATACTATAACAGACTACAGAAAGTAAGGACAAAGAGAAATTCACAAAGGTATCTTGAGACAGTTCAGGTGAGAGGGATGTAAACTTGAATTTCTTTAACAGGGAAATTCTGCTTCATCTGTTATTTAGTGGACTGGAAATTAAACATTTCAAGGTACTTTTACAAAATGTAGTATTCAGATTTACCAGTAGGAAGGAAAAAAAAAAAAAACAAACAAACCAACCAACCAACAAAAACCACCAACACACAAAACTCACAAAAAACATTTGGTTTGTTTTCTTTAAAATTCCAATTTTCACAGAGAACATTCTGAGAGTTAGTTAACTCTCAGAGTACTCACTGGCATTCTGTTGCCTTTAAGCAGTGCATTTCCTTGTCCTCTTTAGGTATTTTAGTTACTTATAGGTAGCCTTCATTTCTCTAGACACAGAGTGCTGTCTGAATAGGGGCACTCACCATCCTATCCTCTCTTCTTCCAAGTGGTGGGAGATCAGCCTTAGGAAACAACTGTAGAAACATACTGTACATAACTGTCCCTTCTATTAAGAGTTTGGTGTATCAACAATGGTGTGTTGCTATCTTCCTTTAGCAATGGGATAATCGGAGAGACAGTGAACATGGGAGTTGGCTTTTTCTTACAGAAAGTCTTTAACAGCTGGAAAAGGTAGCCACATACCCCAGCCTCATGTCTGAACAGCATCACTATCCTTCCTTGCTGGCAAATGTGGTTCATGCTAGAGGAAAAGTTTGGATTCACAGTAAAGAAACAAATAGGAAAGTGGAAAACTTCTAGTGGTGAATGATTCTCTCCTTACTTCAGTCAATCAAAACAAATGCATACACCTATTCTGCTAAATTATCACCTACCCATTATCATGTTAATAGCCTCTTCAAAGAGATTGTTCTCCCCTCAAACCAATTAATTTCTTTCCTTTACTATACAGTCAACAAAATTCCCTTTATTACCTAAGTCAAGATTTCAACTCAGATCACAAGAAATTAAATATTAGCACTTACTGCACCATCCACTTCCAAGAAGCAATTTCCACACAGCAAGATAATTAAAAGCTATCTTTCATAGCATAAGATTTCTGCAGGATAAGCACGGGGAGGGGGGATATTCAGGAAGCAGGAGGGTTTTTTCCAAATAGCTTTCCTTTTAACCAAAAACACTTGTTCTAGAGTATGGCAAAGAAATATATTTTATCCCTTCACAATCTTTCACATGTATTCTCTTCTGTATACAAAAACCTGGTAAGTTTCTCATGTATAATTTTAAAATATAAAATATTTATGAAGGTATATACACAACATAAAGGCCTCTATAGGGTGGGAAGAATTTGAAGTGTCATTGGTTTTAAAGAGTACAGACTAAGGAAAATGCAGACTGCTTTTGCAAAATCTCATTGTACTTACACATAAAACGCTGAGAACTGCCTGATGTGACAAATGTCAAGTACAAGTGTTGAATTACTCCCTGTCACCATCACTACATGTATCATTTGACATACAAAGAGAAGCCTAGTGACTCAGATGAAACTAAGAAAATGAACAGAAGGAGGCTTCAGTAAGAATAGCTTGCAAAACAAAACACAGAAGGCTGTGCTACGTCTGCAAGCATCTGAACAGAACACAAAAACGTTGCCAGGATAAGCAAGCAAAAATAAAAGAGAAAATCCCCAGAGCAAACACGAAACAAGCCTATAGCTGCATCTTCCTCAAAATCCTCTGGAACCAATCCTTTACAAACAGGTCAGTCAAGAAATTTGGAATTGGATTCCAAGTCAAATCCATGTACTTATTACCTGGGCTCAAATACAGCATTCAGGCCTTTTCCAATGATATTCCAGAACCTTTTACAATATCATAGTTTAATGAAGCAACAAGTCATATACCTTTTAGGATAATAATATGTGATAGGGTTATTTTGCCAGCCAACTGGCTACTAAAGACAAGTTTTCAGTGATGTACAGGGCTTGGCAGCTCATTCAATACTCATCACAATTTGAATCCATCACAGCCAGCCATGAAAGCTAGTTCTTTCAACTATGCCGGCTTTTTTAAAGTGATAAAGAGTTTTATTTTGAAAATATGAACATCTTTCCCCTCTGCACATTAAAGTTGGCAGGATAGCCTGTGCTGTCCTAATAATACCACACAAAAGGCCTCTTGTGTGGTACAAGTAGGAGACAAAAGTACAAAGTGAAATGAGAACAAACATGGGTTTCTGCTCTTCTTTCTGGCAGGAGTATCTAAACAGAGATAAAGCTGGAGTTCATAAGCAGGCGTTCAGATTGTTAGTTGAACTGGCTAATTGACACAATTAGCTATAGGGAGAAGGTCCCGTACGAATGGTCACTGGTAGCAATGAAGAGAAGCTTTGCCTCAGCAGTACTTACCTCTGAACACCTATCTCTTCTGCCCGGCTCGTTCAGCACACATGAAGTTTGTTTTTTCTCAATTTTGTACAGAACGCCTGCTCTTACTGAAAAACTCCCATTTGCTTCAAGGGCAGAAAACTCAGATGGATACTGTGTGCTTCAGAAAGGCTCATTTCTGTATCAGACAGCTGATAGAGAAATCATACACAGAGGGATGAACCTTGTCATCTCAGTGTAGATGATTGGGAAAACTATGTATACAATTTTTCAAATTGCCTGGTAGAGAAGGTTAATTCAGCTTAAACCATTTTCTGAGGACAACCTGAGCCTAAATAGTACGATAATATAAATTTAAAACAATTACAGTAGCTGTATTTCAAGACATATTGTTTTATTCCCAGCCTAGAATAGCAAAAGCTTCCCATTATTTGGAACAAGTAAACAAATGAACATCTGCGGATCTTTGCAACAGAAACTTTTAATTCTAACCTACGTCAGATTTAATGTCTCAGCAAACTGTAACACTTTAAACACTTCTACATGAATATAACACAATAATAGTTCAGTGAAGTTGCTGCACTTGATGCATCAAAAATACTAACATTTCAGATCCAAGATCCAGAATTCCACTCCCAAGGAAAGGCATTGGATATTTAGTTGCACCAAGAGCACTGGACTATCTGATGTCCGGAATGTGTGAACAGAAGGAAAATCCTCAAGACCCATTGGTCAAACTCTGTGGAAGCCTTAATGAAAACGTTTGAGTAAAATTTGCCAGGACAATTCAGACATAATAATAAATAACAATAACACATCAGTAAGTCTCAGAATACTTTACAAGACAGTTTCCATTCACACTTGAAACAAGAAAGACACAACAGTAAGAGCTAGTTTCAAAGCAGTGAGAGTTGTTAGAGCAGGTCAAAATTAAACCTGCATCCTCTTTATCTGTATTTACAGTATTTGTCCCAGACACTAAATGGGCCTAACCCAGAATTCATTGAAATAAACTGCAAAATCTCACAGAGAGCCAAAGGAGCTTTGCACCAAATCTTACACACAGATCTTGATTGAAGCAAGCAATGAAGCACACACTCAAGAGAAACCACTCCTTGAATCAACCTCTAAACAAGAAAAGAGCTAGCAACAGAAATAAAGTACTCTGTTCTGACAGAGAATCCTAACATCCATTTGATGACTGAATTACCTATCTAAAAGGTTTTATTGCCTGTGAATGCCCAACTCAGCCACTTGAGAAACACCAACTGTGAGCTTTATGGAGTAGTTAGTTACAGTTACAGCAAATGTAACAAGCAAAACACTATTAATTTTACCATACCTTCATCTATTCATCTATGCACCTGCATAACGTTTCTGGTCTCTCTACAGACTTCCCTCTTACAACATCATGAGTGTGTTCCATTCCTGTTAAAAGTCCAACAGTGTTATGAGTGTTTGTGCTCTCCCATGAACATGTCCCCTGTGATTTCCAAAAGCTGTGTGTATCCTTTAAATACCAAAGGATGCATGCACTGTTGGTCTATTAGCAACATATACCCAATAATATGCTCTAATGATTTAATTATAACAACAAAATACAAAAAGGAACTGGAGATAATAATTCTCATTTCTTCGCTCACTACCTTGCCCTACAATGCTTCCTTCCACATGCAATCAAATAACCTAAATATTTAACTAAAGAACGACCAGAGCAATGATTTGGAAACTTCTGGCATCAGTGATCTTAGACTATGAGCCACAGCTTATGACTTTTTCCCTTGAGCACTCGTGTTCAATAAAACCAAATTATGAACAAGGGACATAGAAGTTTCCTTTCTCCTTGTTTTCTACTAGAAAACAAGCAGCTTAATAGAGAAAAAACCAAAACTACATTGTCTGCATGATAAGAACACCAGGAAGAACAGCTGTGGTGCAAGTCCTGAAAATGCCTTGACTTGCAGAACACATGCTTCATTCCATTTTGGACTCAGTTATCACTGACCCTCCATCCATCACCTATTACTCCATTGCTGATGTCTGACTGAACATCATTTGAGTATTTGCTAAATCATGAAGCTGAATGTACTGGGTCTGGTTGGGATGGCTGTACTGTTCAGAAGTACCTACACAGTGTCAGGACTTTCTCTTTTTCCCAACCCCCCTGCCCCTCCTCAGTGAGTAGGTTGGAGGTGGGCAAGTAGTTGAGAGGGGCCACAACCTGGACAGCTGTCCCAAACTGACCAAAAGGATATTCCATGCCATACAACATCATGCTCAGCAATAAAAATCAAAGGGAAGGGACTTTAGGGAGGTAGACATTGCTCAAGAGACAGGCTAGGCCTACTAGTCTACTTGTTGGAGATGGTTAATGACAGCCTTCACATCGTTAGTTTGGAGTTCTTTTCTTCCTCTTTCCTTCATTTATTAAACTGTCTATCTCAACACACAAGTTTTCTCACTGTGAGGGGAAGTGCCATTCATTGCTCCTTCTTGAGTGGAAATAATGAGAGATTCATTGGAGGGTACCAGACGGTTTAATGGAAAATGAACAAGACTAGAGCTTGCAGGTCTGCAGTTGTATTTTACACTGTCATTCCTCATATGACCACTCTGCTCCATGGAACTTTCAGGAACATGCCCAAGCTGTGCTACAAAATAGCACAATTCTCAATTTAAATCTTTTCAGGATGTCTTTGTGATTTTCAAATATGTTAGTCCAAGATTTTCTCTTTCTACTAAAACAATGTATCATTTTACTATGTAGATGTTAGTAGCTCAAGCTAAACATAGTGCTTTATTTCCTGAACATAAAACCAATTTTTAGAATAGCTTGTCCATGTTTTTAAATGACCAGAAGAATTTCATTATGTAGCTTGTCATTTGGATATAGCAAAATCTAACTGCTAACAAGGTAGTAAGACAAACCTACCATCAGTGGGTTTGCCAAGAAATCAACAGGATCAGAGCTATTGAGACTAAGCTAGTTAAAATGCTGCTGTTGCTCATCTCTGGAAAAGGCACTGTTTAAATTTTTAGAATATAAGTTTTTTTACAGATACTTAAAATCAACTATTCATATATTAAAATGCAAACTGTGGTATGCAACTGTCACTGTCAGGTTAAAATAATCTTCTCAAAAGCCTGAAATGCAGATTGCAAATGTTCATTATGCATGTACCAGCTTTGAAGAGCCAGCTATTTGTTAGCACTGGAACTTATAAGAGGCACATCAGGTTTTTGCTATTGGAATTCCTTGAAAGGTTTGCAAATATTCGAGACCTATTGTTGATATTTTACTTATTTAGTGCCAAAAACGCTCTGAATGCTTTTTGTGCATTCCCATGTGAGATTATAACTTCAATACAATAAATGAGCAATAAATGAGAAGGTCAAATGATAGATCACAAGAAATATTAGTATTCCTATTGTGTTATCATCAATTTCAAAATAATGGGCCCCACACATTAAAGTGACTTTCAATTAGACAACATGTTTTGCAACATGAGGGAATGTACTATTGTGGTTTAACTCCAGCCAGCAACTAAGCACCACACAGCCACTCGCTCACTCCCCTGCAGTGGGATGGGGGAGAGAATCAGAAGGGTAAAAGTGAGAAAACTTATGGATTGAGATAAAGACAGTTTGATAGGTAAAGCAAAAGCCACATGTGCAAGCAAAGCAAAACACGGAATTCATTCATTCCCTGCTCCCCACGGGCAGGCAGGTGTGCAGCCATCTCCAGGAAAGCAGGGCTCCGTCACACATAACAGTTACTTGGGAAGACAAATGCCATCACTCCGAACATCCCCCTCCCTTTCCTTGTTCTTCCCCCAGCTTTACATGCTGAGCAAGATGTCATATGGTGTGCAATATCCCCTTGGTCAGGAGTGGTCGGCTGTCCCAACTGTGTCCCCTACCAGCTCCTTGTGCCCCACCAGCCTCCTCGCTGGTGGGGTGGGGTGAGAAGCAGAAAAGGCCTTGACTCTGCGTAAGTGCTGCTCAGCAATAACAAAAACATCCCGGTGTTACCAACACTGTTTCCAGCGTAAATCCAAAACAGAGCCCCATACCAGCTACTACGAAGAAAATTAACTCTATCCCAGCCAAAACCAGCACAACTATGCAAACACAGAAAGTACCTAAGGGAGATCGATGGTGAGCATGAGAAAAAGGGACAATAGTTAATTACACAGTTAGCTTGGTTAAACAAATCAAAAAATTGTTCCATGTATCTTTTAATTTAGTTCAGTTTATTGTTCCTTCGAAAATATATTAAAAATATCAAATGCAAAAAGCTCTCAAAAAAAAAGCTCTTAAGTATAAAACTACATCTTTCATTACATTCTTCTATTAATTTCCTCCAATTTAAAACCCAAATTTGAACATACCTCTGGGGGAAAAAATCACATTGTCAGAGGTTTCATTTTTCCTTCTGAAACACCAGATTTAGACTTCCTCTTCACCCTTCTGTGAACATTTAATTGTAAAGTCACGGAAACTGGACATTTCCCTCCTGAAGCTGATCTGCTATTCCCTTCCTCACAGTAATTCTTTGCTGGCTTTTCATGCTAGCAGAGCCCTGAACAATGCCATGCTGTGCTCTGCTTTACAGATAGCAGGTGTGTTTCCCAGCTGGATGGTTTCACTGTTCAGAGAAGCACTTGACTAGGTAACATCTCAGTTACACTCCAGCCTGTCACATGTGTCCAGTGTGACTGAAAAATCTACTGGACAAGACAGTTAACCCTTAATATTCACTGCAAGCAACTCTCCTAGATAGTTTCAGTGACATTACTGAAACTTAATAAAGTGCTGATTATTTTTCCATGTGTGTTTCTTTTCTAAAATAGAAATACTAATTCTCCTTTTTTCTCAACTTCATATTCTCTTGTATATTTACATGATAACCTCTTCTGGGTAAAAACTGTGTGTATCAAATATGAGTACAGTCACTGATATAAATTAGTTTGGATTCTACTGTTTTCAAGTATGAGTAAATACGTAATAAAAAGGGAACTATAAGTTTTGTCACAAAAAAATGAAAACATTTAAACATTCCAGACATCTGTTCACAGATCTTGCAGAAAGACCGTTTCAGTTATAATAAATGTTTGCTATTCAATTCTTTCAATGCAACCACTTGCTGTAAAGTGTTTAATTTGTATTGCTGTTAATTAGTTAAATATTGTAACTTTTCATCATTCAAGGTTTTTTGGGTGGTTTCTACAGTTATAGAATCATAGAATCATAGAATGTTTTGGGTTGGAAGGTTGTAGCTGTCATCTAGTCCAACCCCCCTGCAGTGAGCAGGGGACACCACTACCTAGATCAGGTTGCTCAGAGCCCCGTCCAACCTGGTCTTGAATGTTTCCAGGGATGGGACATCCACCACCTCTTTGGGCAACCCATTCCAGTGCTTTACCACCCTCATTGTAAAGAATTTTCTCCTTACATCTAGTCTAAACCTACCCTGTTTCAGCTTGGAACCATTACCCCTTGTCCTATCACCATTGTCCCTACTGAAAAGATTCTCCCCCTCTTTCCTATAGGTGACTAAAACTAATGCTCATGCTCATCCTGTTTATTTACTTGTTTACTCCTCTTGAAGTAAACTGGTCAATACTGCAATTGCAAACTACTCCCACAGAAGTAACAAGTGTCATTCTAAGAGAATCAGAACAAAGAGATGCCGACTGCTGTATCCAACCATTGATACAACCACCGAGACATTCAGAACCATCTGTGGGAATACTGACCTCAATAACTTCAGTTACTGAAAAATACGTTGCTTTTATTACTTTTTTTTTTTCAACTTAAAAATGACTGGAGATTTACTATTGTATTTCAGGTAAGATATTGATCAAACGTGGTCAAAACGCTCTGTCCTGACATAAAAATTTACAGAAGTCACAATTATCTGTTATGAACAGTTCCAAATAGAACTTCTTTAGTCACACAAACCAAGGCGTATTAGTCAATCAGCAACTGAAATAGCTGAGGGTTTTGTTGAAACTCAAAGTGGTAATGCTAGTAAGGTTTGATACCCTGCTATTCTGGGTAGTGGCAAATGGAATCGTGGCCTCCCAGTTTTACAATGCAATTTATTTCTAAGGATATTTTCAGCTAGCTATCATTTCTACTGAAAATTTTAATTAAAAGGCCACTTTTGGAATAATTCAAAAATTGCTTGAAGACATTTGTGGGCTTTTGTTTTTTTCACCTTATTTCACATGAAATAATCTGACAAAACAGTGTTCTTGGTTATTGAAAAATTAAACATCTAATGACTTCTGATAGATCCTTGAGACTGCAAATGTCATTAATTTCAGCAATTCACATTGCACTACATAACAAATCTGCAAAGGAGATTATTATCCTGTTAATCTTAAATCAGAATAATTTTAAAGGAATATTTTAGTATTTTAGGTGTCAATCTTAAAATCTACTTTTAATTTTATCAACCATCCCTATGCCTCATTTATTTAGAACTTTCTTCCAATCTGCTTCTGCACTCACAACTAATATACTTCCTGTATCCCTTTTAGGAATAGTTATCAATTTATAACAAAAGAAGAACTTTTTATGTGAATGTCCTGGTTTTAGCCAGGACAGAGCT
>JMFS01050481.1:0-14799 GCA_000699545.1 Podiceps cristatus
TTTTTTTTTTTTTTTTTTTTCCCCTTTTTATGGAGAGTCTTTGACTTTACTTCTGAGATTTATTTAAACTGAAGTTCAATACAATCACAACTTTCTTTAAACATGCATATATCTTTAAGATTCTTCTAAAGTAGAGGAGATTATTTAAATGGACTCTAGTACTAGAATGAAGTTTATAACTCAAGTATCTGATTTTAAAATACATCAGTTTAAGATGGATAGCACCAGTTAAGGAAAGTTGAGATATCCTGACTTTGGATCTAATGACAGGTCAGTCATTTTGATTACTCTGCACATCATCTTCTTCGAGATTTCTTGAAGGTTGTCATTTCTATAAGTACTCTGCAACTCTTCATATATACTTCAGAGAAGATACCACCATGCAAATTGAGTGAAGGTTCAATACTGGCTGTAACTGCTATATTTTAAATAGCTATAAAAACAGAGTGTCTCCTGTGCCTGGAATAGTAGCATTTGAAACAGATAGGAGTAGAGACTGTCTGGTTTCCCTCAAAATTTCCTCAACACTTTGGAGAGTAAGTTTCAGAGGTCTGTTTTCAAAACTATTTCTAGTTTCTGGTCAAAACTCAAAATGTTTTCAAATTCCTAGTGTTCAGCCAGCCCTCCCCTAATAAAATGTATTCATTTTTCTTAAATAGAGCTGTCTTCCTATCTGATTATCACACAGGTTTACTGAGTAACTAAAAAACATAGAGGTGGCCAACATAATTTGTAACCCACACCATTTGCAATAGCTTCTACTCATTGTAAACAACCAGGAAACAGGGCACAGGCAGTCTCAATGAAAAGCTGAAGCAAGGTCCTTGATGCCCACTGAAAATACCTTTCTTTTCAGTTAAGAGATCCCAAATGTGCTGTAAGCAGATTCTCAGAAGATGTGACTTGCTGTTGATCCATAACAAGCTACTGAGAGAGATAAAAGATGTGGCATCTGAAGACCTGCAACAAATGTCAGGGATTTACAGTGGGTGTAAGACTGAACAAAATTACTCTGTGTACATCTTCTGACCTGTAGTTCCTTGCTCCATGCTTAGACCTCACTTCAGCAAAAAAGAAAAGCTTGGCAACAGTGCTTTAAGCATTTTACATATGGGTAAATATAAGTATTGTGCTACGACAACAAAAATCATTATACATATAAATGGAGTGGCAGAATACATCTTTCTCCTAATTTATTTCCAAGGCCTTGGTAAACGAGACATGAAACTCTACAGGAGTTAGTCACCTTGCAGATAGTCCCATGGAAAAATGTCACCTGTGCAAAATGCTAACAGAACTATATTCTTTTCTGCTTTTCTGGATTCATACAAGGACTTCTGACTTATTGAAGATATTAAGCTGGAGAGCTAGGAGACAGATAATTTTTTATACTTTGCTTTTTTTATAAATGAATTCCCTGCACGATTTAGCTGATTACAATTTTAAAATGAAAATAAAATGATTTATTGCAAACATTGTACTGAAAAATGTAAAGACTGACTTACTTGAGAGTTAAGATTCATTCCAGAATTTTTCTGAGGGACCTTTTTTCAGCTGTCTTTTTAAGTACAAGATTGAAGTCTCTCGACATACTCTCACGCCTCAGAGATTCTCATTAGAAGAAGTTATAGCAGCTGAATATAAGGTAGAAGATTTCAGACTTTGTATATTTCAACATGAGCATTTTTCACTAGATCTTTTTTTCCAACAGCTGAGTCTAATGTGGAAACTATCAGGCACCCCACTTGTTTAATGCATGAAAAAGTGTCTCACTGCTTTTTCTTCATTATAATAGGCACCATTAAAATTCTTTAGCCAATACCCCACTACTTGCAATAACCACAATATCCTCCTGTATTTCAAATGTCAAGTGACACTCTAAATGACAAATGTTGAGCTCTTAATATCTCCAACTCTATTAATGTATGAAGTATATTATTCCCTCTGCAGCAAGACATTGCAGGAACTGCAATAATAAAGTGTTGGTAAGATAGATCAGTTTTACTTCCCACTACTGTGCCATACTTCTGGCATCCCAGCTAAAACCTGTGAGAAGATATTCCCCCTTCCACTTCCAGTGATGACCACGTCCGATCTCTGCAAAAGTGTATCTGTGTTTCTGTGGCAAGCAGAGAAAGGGAAATAATTGTAGGTTATGGCTACAACATCTGAGATAAGGGGCACCAATGGCAGCATAGCCGTGAGTTATCCTTTTTGACAGGGAAAATGGATCTTCAGTTTTTGTCCTGCAAATGAAGAGCTGTCTCTCCACAGAACCTGTAGTATGCATGAGAAAAAGAGCTGCACCCTTTCCTCTCTTTCTACTGTTATGAATCCTCCCCTACACGGTGAGATTTCATTAGAAATTCAGAGATTGACAAGAAAAGCCCATTAGTGAGAATGACCACCTAAGCATATGCTGGCAAATTGCTGACAAGTACACTGGAATGAGTCAGGATGAGTCACGGAGACAGAATGAAGGGGACAATGGAAATGTAGCATCCAGGTCACCCACAGAATGAAAAAGAGATTCTGCATCTCCTGGGAACAAATGAAATGACAATGTCCTGAATATGAAGGATTAGCTGCATGAAAATTTTTCACTGGAAGGAAAGGACCCTGAAGTGATGAAGAAAACACCAAGATTGATATTGAGGACATATATAAAAGGAAGAAGGAATAAAGCTTAGAATCTCCCTCTTTACTGAATAAAAGGAAAAGGCTGATCTTTAAATTTACAAGACAGACAGCAAAGTGAAAGGACTTTAAAACATTTGTGTATGGTGTTTGATGAATCCTAGTCTGACATCCTGGTGTAATGATCAGGGTAAGTGAATGGAAGGAAATTAGAGAGAAAAGAATTGTATTCAAATGAGTTCAAACCCTTCAGTTTACTGAGGTGCCATCCTTATTGAACTGAAAGGAATAAAGACTAGAGAATTTGACCTACTTCGAAGACATGAAACAACTGCATGTTATTCTGCCAGCATAGTCCAGCCTTCATTAGAAATACACGGGTGGATAGAGAGGCATTAGCAGGATTTGTATGATGAGCAGGCGCTGATGGAATTTTTAAACAGAAATTCCTTTACTTATGAGCTTGAGCTACCTGCCCTGAATGCTGAAACATTGTGGGTCGTATGCTCAGCCAGTGTAAGCTATCATACCTCGAGTCACTTCAAACTACACTGAAACTGCACCTGACCACCAGTGATCAGTGGTGTCAGCACAAAACAACTCACTTAAAAACTAAGGCCCTGAGGCCTCTAGTAAACAACCGAAGCCCAACTTGCTGTCCTTTCTCATCTTCCATCGATTATACTTCTTACATTATTTAACAAGAAAACAAATGTCTTCTATCTATTACAATGTTACATTTCATAAGTTGTCAAATCTTGGAATGAAAATAACATTTTCAGATCAGAGCACAATTCCTCAGTCCAAATTATTGTTACAGACACAGACACCAGAGAAAGAGTATTCTATGTTTGCTAAGCTCCAGTGCACTCGGTTTTCAATTCAACTCGGAAACCTGCACTGTGGCACAGGTGGCTTGATATGTTACTCTCCCCAACCAGCAATCACTTGCATAACCAAAGGAAGAATTAAACAATTGAAATGTACTTGCCCCCACCCGCCATCCTCCTCGATTACAGAATAGGACAGACCTGATTCAATGCTCTTCATATAGGCAAAACTTCTGTGGTCATTATCAGAGGTACATGTCACCTATGTAAGGTTGTAATGTCATTAGCTGTGCCAGATCTGGAGCTTTTTCAGATGTTTCATGTAATTTGATGTCTTATAGAAAATTGTATTGTGTTCTACAACATGTGTCTGTTCCTTCTCGCCTTTTTTCAGTGATTCTTTCTGAAGGAACAATGAGCTGGAAGCTGCACAACCTCCTGTGTTTTCAAGACCAGAGCTCTAATAAAACAGGCATCATGCTGTATATTTGTTGGCCCTCATTTCTGACAAGGTAAAGGTTTTTTTGTCCCTATTATTCCCACAGCAGGCACCTTAATGCTTTGTTGGTTATGTTTAAATTCCCAGCCAATTTACAGATTCTTAGCCCTTCTCTTTCCTTGATGTTTTCGCCACTGATGCACTTATAAAAAGATACCATATCTCCTCTCAGCCTTCAGGCTAAAGAAGACTCAGTCTTTCAGTTGCCCTGTATGAGATAGATTTGTTATTCCTCTTTTATCTTATCACAGACCTTCTTGACTCTTTCTTCTGAAGAACATCTTTACGTGATATGAGTGATTAGGAATGTATGCAGCATTCCAGCTCTGTTTTCTACAGTGGAACTAACTTTTTCCTGTCCTGATCCACCTGGTTCTTCACTACTCCTAAACTAAGCTCATTTTCCTTGGCTGACAGCACAAAAACATGGCTGGTTGAAATGAAATGCCTTGGTTGTACATACATGCCTTGCATCTCCCAGCTTGGAGTCGCAGTCCCACATTTCCCCCTGGGGTGGGAGCTGCTGGGAGGAGGGTCTGCCTCCATGGCTGCGTGAGGCTGGGGGAAGAGGAGGCAGAGGGCTGCTGACACTGAGACCCGGCAGAACCTGTCTCAGGGCCCTCAAAGCTACTGCTCTGCAGAATGATTTTCCTGTACCCTCTTGTTTTGGGACATGAAAGAACTCTTCCTCCAGAAGCCGTTCAGCATAAGACTCTTGCCCTGCTCTCACTGCGGAGGCTGGGGGATGAATACGTAATGGCAAAGCTGCACCGTTTCCCACTCCCTCAGTCAAAGGGGAGCACTACTCTCTGCATAGTCTCCCTGCTGCATGTTTGATAAGATTAACTCTGTCTCCAACAGAGTGCCAGATACACACGCTGTGATCAGCTAGACAGCTTCTCAGCCCACCCCGGGGGCCTCTGTTCAAGCTGTCCTACTTGGTGCATGAGTGCCAGCTCTTCTCCAGGAGCCCCTATAAGGAACATCATGTCTGAGGAGGCCACAGCTGGAGAGTGACACACATTCCCACGCCAGCACAGCAGCCAGTGTCCTCCCCTGTCTCCTTGAACACCTGCAGGATTACAATTGATTTAAATGGTGAGAAAGCATCTCTTCAGGGCCAGGTCTTCCACAGATGTAAACCAGCATAGCCCTGCTGACTGTGGAGGAGCTATGCTAAATGACACTGGCAACAGATCTGCTCCCAGGATTGTGCTTGCTGAGATTTTGATGTGGGCAGAGCCCCAAAGGCAGACCTGCCACCAGCTTGCAGAATTTCTGCTTTACAGTTATGACACTGAGTCAGAAATCTTAATGTGCCAATTTAACTAAGAGGGCCTGAATACATAATTACTTTTAGGAGATGAGCAACATATCAACCTCCAAGTAATAGTGTCCCCAGTGGACATCTGAAATTTTAGCACTCTATTTCCTTCACACCATTTTTTTCCAATCCTTGAGAAACAAACAAACCTGCAACTAACAGTCTGCATTTTTCATTTCAATTACCCATCTTCACCTACTGTTTTGACAGTACAGATTTAATCAGATTTCTGTATTTAAAGCACCAATTTAGCTACAGCACAGAGCACAGGACACAGACTTTGACACGTAATTCCCCTTTCACCACTGGAACCGTGCACTGAGTATCCAGTTTACTGTGTAAGAGATTTGCTGTCTCATTTGAGCCTCCTCTACTTGCTTATTTGCATCACAGAACCTGCAGCATGTGTCACCATCATTTCTGTTTTAAAGGTGCCGTGACCAGCTTCATTCCCACTAGATAATTCTCATGAGTCACTTCCCCAACAAATTTGTCATTACAAATACTCAAGATCAGCAAAAAATCAAATCCTCAGCCAATGCAAAATCAGTGTCCTTTCATGGAATTCAATGAACTATTCTGATTTATGCCACAGAGCATAAATCAGCAGATGAGGGATTTGCATCAGTTATGGCCTCCAGGCCTCTCCTATTTCCAGATCGTGACCTGGAAATAACAGTGGGTTCAAACTCAAAGCCATTAGTCTATCCTTTCCCATACACTCAGAGTTTGTTTACATAAGGTCGGTCCATATTGGAATGAAGTTTGGTGTGGACACTCAAAAGAAAATACCAGTACATTTTCCCATTTGTCTCATATATCAGAAGAGAGAGGAAATGTGTTTAAACAGATTAGGGAAAAAACATACCAAATGAAGAATAAAAATGTATATAGATGGAGCTCATTTCTGATATATTTTGCTTCAATTTCACACCTTGCTGAATTCCCACATAGTCGTCTTGTGTAAGAAGACTGAGTCTGTACATAGCCAGTGCCAATGGCTGCAAAGATACCAAGACTGGACTAGCCCCTTCAAAAGAGGTAAGAAAACAAATTTAAATCTTCACTTCTCCTACCCCCTCAGCTGTTGTGCAGAAGCATAGACCTTTGCTAATCTTTACTCAAGATTTAACTTCCAGGTTGACTTAAACTTGATGTTAGGGCAGAAGCAGAGTGTTTATTCAAGAAGCCAGTGTGATGTCCTTTTTCCATGTACGAGCTCTAAACAGTTACTGGGCACTGGGATACGGCATTACTATTTAATGCTATGCCTACATGCATATCATAGCTTGCATGAGTGGAGCTTACATGGAGTTTTTGGTAATTTTGGGGATGAGTTACTGAACTGCTGCAATAGTTCCTTGCTGATTAACTAACATGGAGTGGTGGAGGAAAGAAGTCTTTTTTCCTATTGGAGTTTACTCTGACGTCTACCGTAGCTCCTGAATTACCTGCTGCCTGACTTCCACTATGCAGAAAAACACATTTTATTTTGCCATTGGTATACTAAATGGAAAATACCCTGAATTTTATGGTGGTTATATATATGTGGGTTTATATTTGTATATAAGGTTTAGAGCATTTATCTTCTGAAGTTTTTTATTGTTTGTTACAGCTGAGTGCCGAGTCTCTTTTAATCTTTCCTTATATAGCAGTCCTTCCATCTTCATGATTATTATCCGTTGCTCTTCTCTGAACTCCATCCAGTTTGTCTACATTTTTCAGGAAATGAGGTGCCTAAAGCTCTCAGTGCAATATTCCAGGTTCAGTCTCACTATATAGATAGGGTCTATTATCTCCCTTCTCCATGAGAGGCATAAATATCTCTGCTTTATGCTGCTCAAGGTTGAAATGGTCCTTTAGCTGCCATGTTACTTTGCAAATATATCTGATAAATAAGATAAAAAAGAAAGCTTTAGGAGAAAAAAAATTCACAATAAAATGCACCTTGTGCTGACACAGCTGGCAAGTAATAATTACCATTCTCACATTAAAAGAAGGTTATCAGCCTTATCTTCCACCATAACAAACATTCTGCTATGAGCTGATTTAACTAAATTAGTTTTTCCTGGTATTAGTGATGTGAGATTTAACTGTTCTCCAAATTGTCTAAAAATTTTCTTAAAACTTAGAAGCACTAATTATTCTTAAATAATCATAGGTAAATAATATATGTTAATAATTACTGGAAAACACCAATTCCAGTAAAATACTGTATGCAACATGTATGAACATTCTTGAGATCACTGGGACAGATAACCTCAGAAAGAAGAACATCTGAGTGTGTGAACAAAGCTGTTCCAGGCATTTAAGTCTTTTATCATATCACCAAACTAAGGGATTAACAGAACCTACTGAAGAAAAAAATATTCTGGGACTGCTATTAACTGTGATAGAATCCAAACCCCTTAGCTGGGATTTGAAACTCCTGTTTCAGCTGCTGCCCTGAAGAGTCTGTTCCAGGAGCAAAGTCCTGCCCCGACCCACCAGTGAGCTCAGTGGGGCTAGAGGATTGGGGCTAAGATTCTCTTAGTACAATTTTATGCTCATATTGCCGTCAAATGGTTCAAAACTACATAGTTACTCCTGTTACTGAATTTAGATAACAAATGTAGGTGCAAATAAGCCTAGCTTTACATTCGTCACCCTGCAAGGGACAGAACAATACTTTAAAGCTAGTGCTTAAGTTGCTCATCGGACCAGCCCAAGAGTTATATCCTTTACCCTCTCTAGCGGTAGAGCGGCCCATGTAAAAGTAATAGTCTGTCCCTCTCTCCACTGGGTTCCTAGGGAACAGCAGGGAATTTTAGAGATTTCTGCCCACAGGTGCAAAGCTGACTTGTTAGGGACATGCCACTTTGGTCAAAACCATTCTGACGTTCCTCCGACAAAAAACTGTGTGGACCCTGCCTGCTCACCCACGTATGGGAAAACTGGCTTCCGGACTCACAGCAGCCTCAAGCGTCTGCATCTGTCTGCGTGCTCTGGCTTCTCATTTCCCTGTTCTTACACCAAAATACTGCCCCCCGGCATGGCCGGGAATGTGAGCTCGATGGGGACCCGAAGGGAACTGCCAGAAGTCAGATTTGGGTCCCAGATTTTGGCATGTGAAATGTGTGCGGGTATTTTCCATCTGACAGCTGCTGGAGTTAAAAACACAAGCATTTCTGGAAAAGGAGGCTAAAATGTAGCAATAATTCTGTATCATCAGGCTGCAACATTTATCAGAGAAAATGAAGTGGCTTTGTTCTGCTACAGTTTAAAATGGAGTAATTTCCCACACCTCCCTCCACCCGTAATGCCTATGTGGAAGAAGCAGTAATAAAAATAAACACTGCTGAAGGACCAAAAGGACTTCTCTCATGCTGAGCACAGGTATCCAGGGCAGGACCACACTGATTTATATGTTGTATTTCTGCTTTCCTTCACATGGGCTATATGAGGAACTATAAAATGGAAGATAGAGTAATTAAGGAGTCATATAAGATCTGAGAAAGAGTTGTTGCTTCTGCTGCTTAGTATCTCTGCATATTCAGCTACAACATACATTGATTCACTGGGGCTCCTACTCATTACATGGATAATTCTGTAGTTATTCAGAAAGAAGCATAATAGAAAAAAAAAAAAAAAAAAAAAAAAGAAAAAGGGACAGAAGAAAAAAAAACTGGTGAAACCCAGTCAGTAAGGACTAAAAGGACAGAAATTTGTTTCCCCGTTGTGGCAGCTGGCACAGTTACAGTGCAATGAAGGGAAGAAAATAAAATATTTTCCTGATAAATAAGTTGGTGAAAATTATTCCATACTAGATCACAAGAAGGAAAAACAGATTTAGGCTTTTCTGATTCACAGGTAATTCCCTGGAATGCTCCAGGGCTAGCATGGCTCCTCTCTGCTCCTTATTCAGAGCAAAATTGTAGAGTTGCTATCTTTCCTTAGAAGACTTTTCACTCCTGCAATGCAGACAGCGTTGCAAAATACGGGTAAGCCCTGAAGTGTAGTGAATTTTAGAAGATAATTCAGATGAGCTCAAAAGGACAGATTACACGGTCCTGTCAGCACTCACCTACTGCAGAGAAGGGGAAAGGTGAATAAAGGATTATGAGAAGAGATTGCAGAATAGAAGACTTTCTGCTTGCTGTCATTATGTTTTATTTTAGTAAAGTTCCTGTTGTCTTGTCCTATCAACAATAAACTATCTATCTTTCAAGGGAGCCACTTAGTGTCTGGTTTTGGGAAGCAGTGTAATTTATTGCCACATTTTGCAGAAGATTGGCACTGGTAGGAAATCACTTTCTCAGAAGAAAATTCAATATTTTAAGTACATTATTGCTTCAAGTATAGATTCCAAGTTTTATCTAAAAAGTTATCATGAACTAAATATGTTTATAAGAGGTATTAACACAACAGGAACTTTCTTGGGTTTATAATTTGAAAACATTCTATTTTCATTAAGAGCTTCATATATTTTATTAGAAAACATGAAGCTATTCCAACAGGAAAGCGAACTTTTTCATCTGAAAATGTGATACTTTTATAACTGTGGGGTTTTTTTTTTAAGTCTAAATGGGAAGTTTGTCAAAATTGTCAATTTAATCTTTCCTATTGCAACTTTTTTAATCATTCCCCTCTCTGTAGACATCCAGTTAAATATTTTCCACACAGCTTTATCATTTTTCATGCTTTATCTACTTTTAAAAGTGCTCTTTGGCAAACACCACTCTTGAAAGTTATAGGGAACCAAGTTAAATGTAGACTTCATTTATTTAAATGCTTGCATGAAAATGTCAAAGCACCTCACTCATCTCACCCCCATTATCATCATTCAATATAGTTGCATATGTAATTCAACAGTCTAGGAAGCAGCTGCACATTTTGTGCAAGAGAGAGGAAAACAGAAAAACAGTGGTGAGATTCACTGAAGATGGAAAAGTAACTTTGATAATGAAACAGTTGTTCTTCCCCTTCAGATGAAGATTGCATTTGGCTGCATACCAGTCAAATGAAAAACCTGAATACCTTGAATTTGGGCTGGGGTCTTCTGTCCTTTATTTTCAAATAGTTTTTCAGAACAAGTCCTATGAAAGAGATGTCACATGATGTCATTGCAGTATACAATTAAGGTAAACAACAGAAAAACTGTTATTTCCAAAACTATTTTTTTTTTTTGAAAGGAGATGCTCTCATAGTACAGCCTTGTTTCTGTATGTAATAATGGCATGCCTTTTCCTTGCCGATGTGCCAGGGTGATTGCATTTAACTGTAGGTTAGATGTATCCAGCCCCACCATATTGCTCGGTGATTGACCCTCTGAAGTACAGCAGGTCCAGCCCCACCCCCCGTCCGTGCACCTCTTCCATGAGCCATTCATGAAGCTATGGAATATGCAGGTCACTTATTAAATTGCTCCAAGCCTGAAAATAAGGATAATGGTTTAGAAGTAAGGGGTAGGATATTTAATTGAAATAATTATCCAAAAGGTTGCAGGGAACATGAGTTACCAAATATATAACTTATTCTCCTCTTCATGTTTCCATCTGCTTCCCCTTCTGACCAGTGCCGTCCTTCGACATCGGCCTGACTGGGGTACAAGTCCTCAGCAGTGCACAGGTGAGTGTGTGCTCCACAGTACCAACTACCTGGGTTGCTCTGCCTCCTAGACCTTTTCAGACCTCCTCTTTGTTCAGTCTAGACACAGGGACCCTCTGTAAATTGTCACCTGTCAAACAAGTCAGAAGAGCTATGGCTTTCATAAATCAAGGCAACATAGGTGTTACGTAGGAAGGTAATGGTAAATTTAAACTGGAATTCTGCCATAGAATCAAAGAACTGTGTGTGCACAGACTATTTTACATGGGTTATTTTCACAAGAAAGGGTCAGAATAGGGAGCTGGGAGTAGAAAACGTCATGAATTATGAAGTTATTAAAAAAAAAAAAAAAAAAGGCTACATCTTTGGGTAACTCTAGATGAATTTGTTCTTTTCCAAGCTCTAGCAAAAGCATAGGATTGTCTTGATATAAAATATCTGGTGTCTAAACTGGCTCTGCTTACTGCCTGTGGCACCAAGATAGACAGAGTGGGGTCCTGTAGACAAAGAGGAAGACAATGAAGGAAATTTCATGCTAATTAATTTCATTATGAAATCCCTTTATTTTACAATTATCTTCTTTTAATAGATCTTGTTGACATTTCCAAATCCATCCAAGCTGCTGCAGTGTGTGATTTTACTGTATGTAGAGTTATAAAATAAAGTCCTACTGGTAAAGGAATTTTTTTCAGATAGGAGAGATTGAATATTCAAGTATAAGAAAATTGTACGGGTTATTCCCCGTACATAGCTCTAACCCTCTTCTCTGGTTTTGGGGTGCATATGCAAACCTGCCTAGCAAGGAAATTAGATATTTAGTTTTTTCTCCAACTCTGTTCTGTCACTGGAGTGGCCTGGTGTGAGGCAAAGGAGTACTTTGCTGTTAGTGATGTTTTTCTAAATGGTGAACTGTGCTAAAATCAGCCAAATACACATTGTAGGTCATGGCAGTACTTCAGGAATATAGTATATTTACTGTATTTCCAAAACCTAGCAGTTTTTAAAGTATTTTGACTAGTATTGCTCTTGATTTTAGAGTCTCAAACTGAAAATATTTAGAGCTTTACCATACACTATCTACAATAGTTTCCTCTTCTTCCTCACCACAAAATGTAACACATTTTCAGGATAGGAGAAGAGATACTAAGAGAGAAAACAGCAATGCTTCTATTATAATTATGCTCTTCGAATGGACTGCATTGGTGGGGTACCAGAATTCTGCATACAGACTACAGACCCCATTCCAGGAAACTGTAACTCATGATAATCTCATTGTTTTAGAGGAGATGGAGAAAGTGGAGAATTTTCTCATACAGTATCATTTCTGTTCATTTCTGCAGAAGGTTTTAAAGTGCTTTTGCTTTCTAAGTATCATAGATATATTGTCTGCCTTTCAATAAAAAATAAACTGATATTACACAAAAGTCAGGGAGAATAATGCCACGATGGAGCTGACAGATCTGTCATTGGAAACCAGCAAAAACCTTGTGCTTTTGCTGTGCCCCCAATCTTCTTGCTGGAGCTAGCATTGTGTTCTTATTGATTTCTCACCTTCCTGGCTCACTGCAATAAACTTTAATCCTGAATCAAACTTTCATAAAAACAACAGGACTGATTCTCTCTTACATTTCTATCTACATAATCATTTATACGCGAGCATATATTTAACACTACTGATCAGATACACTAATGTGTTACACCATACTTGGATTCTGTTTGCAAAGATGCAAAGATGAAATGAACACAGAATATGCAGGACAATGGGAAAGGAGATAGTAAGGAAAGTGGAAACAGAAAAGAAAAAAAAATGGGCATTGGTGGGCATATTCTGCCCCAATGCTCATTTATTTCTATCATCTCTAATGGGATAAATGAGTGCATGTAGCTGGGGGGCAAAAATTATTGTAATTGCTAAAAATAATACAGCTTATATGTTCTAGATAGGCCCTATAATAAAAGAGATATTTGTGTTTCAGAACATATTGCTGATATTTCTATGTCTGAGTTCATTGCTTAGAGGGCAGAATGGGACAGTTATGAGGATCTGGTACAAAAATAAAGGATATGGTCAACTGACATCGGTTTGTCATTTTCTCCTTCAAACTGAATATATATCACAAAAAAAGAAAGAGGAGCAGGTGTTATATTAAGAAAGCATTGACTTTTATGGTAGCCTTTAACCTCTCAATATGAAAGAAAGTATCTTCAATGCACCTAAACAAAATCAGCCCATGACTCAGAATCAGAGAATGGACAACATCTGGCCTGGCTCTAGCCTTAACATATGATAGCACAATTTTAATTCCAGTGAATTTTTTTATTGTCTAATTTTGTATTTTCCTTTAAGAAAGAAGAAAATAGTTTGTTTCTAGCAGTAATAATAAAAGCTCAGATATGTATTTGAGATGTGCATCTAAAACATTTTCTTCTGATCTTCAGACAACAAACATTTTTTCTGTTCTGTTTCCTGTTGGGTAAATGATTTTTCTGGTCTAATTTTTCTGCTATCAATGTTCTCCATTTTATCTTCCAAACAAAAGATTTTTTGTTGTTGTTGTATGCCACAAAGGTAAAGATAAGGAAAACAGTACCTAGTATAGACATAAACATTTTTGTTTCAGAAAATATTTCAGTGGCTCAGCATCAGGATACAGATGGGCTGATGTGCTCACTTACTAAAAGTGTCTTTGGTTTATCTGTGGTTACTGAGTATTTGAGTTCTAGATCAAGATAATGTTTTTTTTCCTTCTTCTAAAAAAACCCACACCACTCTTCAAAGCAGCACTGCTATAGGAAGATTAAAATATTCAAATATTAGGAAATGTGCACAACCAATGGAATCTTTATCTGCAATTTCTGCTAGAAGGACCCTGGTCTGTAGATAGGTAATTTGCGTTATAATGAGCAAATCCAACCCTATTTCTAGTGACTTTAGCACAGACAAGATTTTTCCCTGATCTTCCAAAGCATTAAGCACATATAACATACCCTGCAAGTCTGAGCCACCATGACTCCTGTTTTACATCCCAAAATCGAAGCATCACAGATTCAAAAGGAGAACCACTTGGTAGAGACAAGAAACTCATAGGTTTCATATTAGAAAGAGTAGATGAACTTATTTTTTCACCTGAACTCCATCAAAATTTTCAGTAGAATTTATCAGAAAGGTTGGCTTGTTCATAAGTAGAGTATCACGCATAAGCAAAGGTGCTTGGACAGGGAAACTTCAGGAACATTTGCAGTTTTCAAAACCAGATACATATAGAAATCTATTAAAAATATTTAGAGTGCAGATTCTAAACCCAAACACTTCATTCCTGCAGTGATTTTGCCAATGACAGATCAGAAAAAAAAAATAAAAATCACCCTTTTCTTGCTAATCACCTCCCTGCAATATTTCTAAATTTGTTCTTAATACAAATGATAACTACTATTGAAAGAAAGTGACTCAGAGGATGCCCTGGAGAATGTTTGTAATGTTTGTCCTTCTCCAAACTGCTCTCCAAATGACTGCAATAGTCCAGGTTGTTTCCAAAGGAATTACATTTCAGCCTAGGAAGGTTGCAGATGCATAATTTGTGACAAATTTAAAGATTTAGATCTCAAGTTCCTTCTAAACTTTGAGTCATCCTCGTGTTCTAAAGAGCAGTGATTGATTTGGCTTCATCTTGGTAACGAAAGTATAAATAATTTAATTTGAAAAGAATAATTATTTTTGTCAAGCATTATGTTTTCTTCTGTTTTGTGTAAAATGTAGTCTGTAGGTATCTGGTAACCTAGAATCAGCTATGTTGGTCATTTTATTTATGCCAGACATGTCTTCAGGGCAGAAATACATTGTTGTATTGGGTTTGCGTGGCAAGCTTTTGGTAGTGGGAGACAGCTAGAGGCATGGCTTCTGTGAGAAGCTGCCAGGAGCTTCC
>JMFS01050482.1:0-12162 GCA_000699545.1 Podiceps cristatus
TAACAGCTAAATCTAAGTTATAACAGGTGCTCTATTACAGCCACAAAAATACCCCCAGAAGTTCTTTGACTTAACTTACTCATATACACACCACTGTCCCCCTCTAGCCTTGCTCTGTGAGGGCTTGTACAACAGTAGGAGTGTTAAAAGAGGAAGGAGAAGGTAGGTGATAATTTTGTGTAGACTCTCATGCCCAAATCCACCCAGCCCCATTGCTCAATGTCTTCATCTGGTTGGCTGTAGCAGGCTTATTGCTCAGGGCCTTACACAGGCTCTGTAAAATGTTTTACATTTTACATTCCTCTAAATTCTAGTCAGTGAAGAGAAGAAAGTCACCACCTGTCTTCAGTTCAATGAGTCCAGACTGTCTACTGCTTCAAACTATTTTTCCTGACACATGAAGGTCTCTATCACTGCATAAGTCATTTTACTTCTGGAGCTCCGCTAAGTAATGAATTCCCTGTCATTTGTGCTGAAAGCAGACTTTCTGTCATGGGAAGTCATGACAGCTATCTAGGAATAAAACCACAGGAGTAGGTTATTTTCCAAAACTGACTTTGAGAATATCCAAGTTTCAGTCTAAGTAATTTTCAGGAAATACCCTTCTTCCCAATATGTCTGTAGTGGAATAAAATGTAATACCAAAGATGTCAGTGGTATGGCAGACTTTACTCAAAAGGTAAAGTACTTTGGATGACTTGCAACATGTCCACTGAAGGAAAAGGGAAGCCAGTATTATAATGCCACCTGGAGGAGAAGGAAAGATTCTGATAAAAAATATAAACCTATGGATTCCCCAAAAAATTAAGGTAGAGGTGAAGCAAATGACCACACATGGTCTGGTTTGACTGGAAATTGATCATTATTACCATCATCAAATATATACAAATTGGTGATTTGTATGAAAAATGGACTCTAACCTGTCTAGATTTGCTTATAAAAACAAAGCCAAATTCAAAATGGGAGAGACTGGTTAGGATTCCAGACAGTCAATTACACTCCAAAGGAACTTCTGGAGATTTAGAATAATCATATTGCTTGTCTGGGTAGCATGTCCATCATGACTTCTGTTATGCCCACTCTGATTTAATGCTGTTAACTTTCATCCACCTCCTTAAGGAAGTAATTAGTAACCAATAAAGTTTACAATAGTAGAAAGCTTAGAGTGACAGCTTGGCCTGTGAAAATTAGGCCTTTTCCTCAGCTCTGGTAGGGTTATATTATCATTCCTTGCGTCTAGACTGGCTTTAGAGTTGAGACTTCAAAGCCGTGGCAGTGCTTGAAAGGCAAGACTGTGTTGGAATAAGTGTCTCACTGTATCGGAAGTAGAACTCAGCTCCATTAATTTATGGTATGCTGGCAGAGCACTGAAAACATTTTCTCAGAAAGAAAATGTAAGAAAACTTCCTCCTACTACATCTTCCCTCAGTCTTTTTCCTAAGTATCCTTTCCAGCACTGTTATGACATGTAGCATCCTTCAGGAATCTCAAAAAATGCTAAGGCTTGCACCCAACAGGAGCAGTAGAAAACACAATCGAAGCCCATTTCGGGTCCTTGCCTGTCCATTGTCTGATACATGTCTGATTTTAGCAGTGCAAATATCGATACTGGAGGCATTTTTCTTACATAAATAATCATTTGAGAATCTTAATCTTTTTTATATTTAGGAAGCATTTCTTTACTGAGAGGGTGGTCAAACACTGGAACAGGCTTCCTAGAGAAGTGGTCAATGCTCCAAGCTTGTCGGTGCTTAAGAAGCATTTGGACAATGTCCCTAATAACACGCTTTAACTTGGTCAGTGCTGAATTGGTCAGGCAGTTGGACTAGATGATCATTGTAGGTCCATTCCAACTGAAATAGTCTAGTCTAGTCTCTTCTAGATTAGTAGTATAGGGATCATTCTCAAGCAGAATTAGGAATATAAACGTTTGTCAGCCAGGACAGGTGAACCAGCCAAAAAGTGAAACAAAATGTAAAGCTGGCTTTGAATAAAACTGGAAAAAAACAATAGGAAAAGGATACTTTTTAAATTATGAACGTGTTATTTATGTAGATGAACTGAAAAGAGCATGAGAGACTGTAGCTACACTAGCACTGCTACTGATTTATGCGCATGCTGCATCATTTTTTGTGCCACCTCCATTCCCCAGCACAAGCCCAGGTTATGTCTGCATCTAATTCTTTGTCACCACAGAATTCTTTGCCTTTCTGAAAAGAACCATTCAAGGCATTTCATACAAAGTCTTACAGTTGCAGTTTTAACTTAAAAGAATTCTGTTTGTAAAAGCTCCCTTGGAATCAATATTAGCTATGTGCAATAGTTTAAAGCGAAATATATCTATATTTTAATTTTTTTCCCAGAATCTTTCATTGTTTCTATATTTAGAATCACTTTTTTAAACTTGCAGAAGGACTGGAAAATGTGGATCCTATTTATTCGTGGCTTTGACGATAAGGGGAATAAAAATATGACTCTAATTTCAAATTATCAGTCACTTCTTGTTCAAGCTCTCCTTTCAAGTTTATTTAGTGAATTACTGTTGATCAGAAAAACATTTCCAAGAGAATTTAAGAGCTTGTTTACAAAGGGAGTCATCGTCAACTGGCTAATGTGGCTAACACTGTGGATATGTTTCTGCCATGTTAACCTCTGTTAAGGAAGCCTTTGGCACAGAAACAAAAAATGTCTATTCCACATTACATTAACATGTAAAACAGTGGTTGATGTTCATTAGGGAACTTTTAAACACAAATCTTACTTTAAATGGAGTTAGTTCCTCATACATGTATTTTACACCTTGTATGAATATAAATTAACATCTTTATGTCAGGGTACACAGTCTCTCAGGGACTATTCAAATTGTGCCCTTAAATATTACTTAAGCATTTGGAAGAGTTTTATCAGCTTTCACAAAGAGACTCCTAATATCCTAAAACACAGTTGCAATTGAAACCTGGACTCCCTGTTCACTCAAGCTTTTCTGAAAAAGTCACCCCAGACCTATTTGGACCCTGTAAGAGAAAAATGGGAAAATAAAAATAATGATTTCCTGTGACAACTGCCGTGAAATTTATCCAACTAATTGCATAACAGCAAGAGAAAATGTAGTACACTAGAAAATCATTATTGTGTTGGGTAAACAATGTCAGTCTCGGGACTGGGGATTTAGTATGTGTTCACACCCTGAAGCTACTCTACGGCTGACAAAGCAGTAGTGACTCTGACACTTGACTTTTTGTCACAGAGAGGGCAATGACTTGTGTTCTGAGAAGCGCTGACAATTGAAATACACACACAGATTCCAAAAGAACGCCAAGCTCACCAGACTTAATCTGTATCCACAACTTTTTTTTTTTTTTTTTTTTTTTTTTCCCTTTGTGGAGAGGTGTGGTTTGAGCACAAAGCTCTGCTGGGTTGTGCTCGGTTCTTTGTGCAACTGGACTATTATGTCCCTCTGTGTTTTTGGGTAGGTCACTTAACCTCATATCTCCTTGTGTTTAAAATAGAGCTATGAATACTCAGAGAAGTATTGCTGAAACGAATACTTTCAGGCCTCTTGAACTTAAGAAGGACTACATACTATGCTGTCATTTTCAGACTTTCCACTCCTTTTGTGATTATTTTTGGCAACAATTACTGATCAGTTATCCAGGTGGTTTTAGAAGCAGCTAAAGAGAAGCTGTAACCCTGTAAACTCTTCCTGTGTCTGCATTTGAAACAAATAATTAGTTTGCCTCTGAGAAACTGAGAGTTTTCTAATCGTACATTATATCTTAATGAATGGGGAATAGTTTTGAAACAGGATACTTACGCTTTCTTTCCACAGATGGCTCCCTGGTACCAGTTTCTGCAGGTGCTGAAGTATTTCTTTTTTGTTCCCATAACTTGCTGGAGGGCACAGACATTTGGTCTATAGGTGGGAGTGAGAAACATTTTAAAAAGAAGTTTCTATGCATCTTTGGAAAAGTTTTATATAAAATAAGAGCAAATACAGTTTCTGTGGAGCAAGAGTAAGAAATGAACATCTGGCTTCAGTTCCCGGCGCAGGTGTGTTTTTAAGCAACCACAGAGCAGGCTCCCAGGACTGCCCAGCTGGGTTCCTTGGGGGAAGCAGGGACAGAAGATTCCCCTGCGTTCTGGTTTGACCCTGTGTCTCTGGTGGGCAGCCATCGCCAGCTGTGCCTAGTCAAGTCTCTATATGCCTTATATTTCTCCCTTCCCCCTGCAAAGTGAATTAATTACCAGCCACCAGGGACCAAGCTGTGAATATCATCAAGCTCTTTAATGAAAAGTTTTTGTCTTGTACACATCTGTGCAGCTGACGGTCATGGGGAGATGGGGAAGAAAAGTGCTTTGTTCCTTATGTAGAAGGAAACCCTGTCCTCTGTAAATCAATCAGCTATTTTGATTACCAACCGTTTGGAGTACCGCAAGCACCTAAGTAAACATTCTGGGAATTACTGGGGACCAAAGGGTAAATTGGCATGTAAATAAAAGGAGTCACAGATTTCAAGCAAGGAATGCTTTTTCCTTAGCATGGTAGTGTACAGAAGAAGAATTCTTTAAGGGCAAATTCCATGGATCAAAGGCATCTTGTCACTATTTTTTATACTTCTACAGTTAAAAAATCAATCAGTTCAAAAGTTAGAATGTATATTTTACAACAGTGGGAAGTCAGTGAACTTTTTAATTTAAAAAAAAAAAAAAAACAAAACCATGGGGGGGTGTGTGTGTATGTATAGCAGGCAGCGGAATTCAACAAGTGAAGACAGGATAATAAAAAAATCTTATTCACAGAACTTTTTTTATTTAAGAAGAATGAAGGAAAATATATTTAGACACATATGTCTCCCTGACACTAACTATTCAAATTATTTCCATGTCTCTGGCTTTTGGGTACCCTGCCGAGCAGCTTGCTGTATTGCTCTAGTGGGAACAGAAGTTTTACAAAGGGGTCACAGTATATATTCCCATGTTAGAAAGCATTTAATAGAGTTCACAACTTTCATTTGTGTGGAATAAACAGAGCAAATGTTGTGGAATAGGTGTGAACTCTATTTAAACATTCGAAAACATATATTAAACATATCTGATGTCCCATTACATTAACTGTGAACTGCAATTGACTTCAGTGATTCTAAAGTGCATGCAGTTTGTTCATTGAAAAGTGGTGATTTTAGAATTTTCCATATTTTATGAAGTTTAACAGTATTTTATCTCCTTTTGAAAGGTCCCAGAATGCTTTTTATTTAAGAACAATTCTTGTAAAATTAATCGAGAAAGAAAACTCTACTTGAATGATAAGAATCCACAGTGAAAATTCACATTTAATATAGTGGAAGAAGAAAAGGGAGAATAAAGATTAACAAGCATCCTTTTAAAACAGAAATAAACCCCAGTTACTTACCCTTGGTCGCGTGCCCTTATTCGACTATGAGTTAAAATCTTGTCATAGTGAGCAGAAGCAGCTGCTTGTTCAAAAGCAGATAACAAAAAAGTGGAAAAGACGAATAAGAAAAAGATCTTCATCTTTAGTCCTCTGTTGCTTCTGGCAAGTCTAGAAGAGAGAACTGGCAAAGGGTCTGGAGAGCTGACAATTTATATACATGTTGGAAGGTGGTGGGAGGGAACCACAGGATCAACCTGAAACTTCGTACCACCCTCTTTAGAATAACAGCTTTTGCTGCCAGCTTCAGTAACCTAAATTACTACCATACATTAAGCATATAAACCATTTTTTAAAAATTCTCGATTGACTAATTTCTTCCTTATTAGAGAAGGCTTAGCATTTTATTCTGCTGACACAACAGCAGAGAAAGTTTGAGAAGTTTAGACTTTGACTAATGATTTGGTATTTATAGCACTGAAGCATCCAGAGGTCGTGATCATTGTGTGTGGTTTCGTTCAAGCCCAGAGGAAGATGCTGTCTGTTCCCATAAGAACTGCACTGCTTTCCTTTGTTTTCTGTGTCCTCACAGTTATCAGCTATGAACTGTTTATCTAGTGAAGATGATGAAAGTTCCAAGCAATACTCTTGTCAATAATCTGGCATAGCGTTTTTGTCTTGAGAAAAAAAAAAAAAAAAAAAAAAAAAAAAAAAGCTGTATTAACATACATTCTCATTATGAAGTAGTTAAAAAATCAAATGGAGTATTAGCTTAAATATTCATTTTAATTTTAATACTATCAGTTGCTATTACATAATGTTTTTGCTCAGAGGTTTATGCAATCATATAAAAATCACCCAGTATCTGAAAATTTGAATATATACATTTTTATACTTATTAGTCAGTCCTTGGGAGCCTCTTGTGACATAAATGGAAAATGTAATTTTGAGCTGTAAATGAAGGAACTGAGGCAGAAGGGTGAAGTGATAGAATCAAGCCTCCAGTGAAGTGACACTCTTGAGGCTCCAGGGACAGTCAGTGCTCGGACTGCAATCCAGGAGTTTGCAGTTTTCATGCCAAGGAAAAAAATCTGTCATTTATATAGAAGTGTTTGCATATGAATACAATTTCAAGGTATAGTCTATAGATCATTTCAGATCTTACGAAGGTAAGGTCAGATCTAATGACAATACTTTCCTGTAGATTCTTCCTCCAAACCAGAGTGAGTTGTAAGGTGAACAACTGGAAATGGATGCAGTATTGGACCAACACACCTGGAACCAACCTCTCCTTATAAAATAGAGACAAATGGGGCAAAGAGCAGCAGGTCAAGACGACGACTATTTCCTACATGTCATTAAAGGTAAAGGTTGTAACTAGGCATAGGTATATAGACATTTGATGATTAAGATCATGTCTTACATAACTATAGCACTCTGTGGTTTCTAAGGTTAAGAGTGGGGTCATTTGGTTAAACGGTAAGGGGACTGTTTTCCTTCGACGACCTGTACTCATTATACCTGCAAATGGCTTGAGACAGCTCATGGAAGGATCAGCATCTCTAGGCTCGCTGTGCATGAACTCAGTAAAACTTTGTGCCTGAAACCATCACTGTGAGATCAGCTGATGGAGGTGATGGGTCAAACTCTGTGATACAATACTGTATGTTTTAAGAGAACGTCACCGCTGTGCTCCTTCTATTCCGCTCAGACCTTTTTATCTCTTTCTAGTCCTTGCAGCAAGAAATACAGTGAGAAGTATCACCTCTTAGATGTCTAGCTGTGACATGCTAATTGGCCTTAGTTGATTACCTGTTGCAGTTCTCATTCTACAGATAAAAAATTAGAAGATACTCTCTTAAAGTAACTTGACAAACCTCAGAAAGTCCCAGAACTGTCCCAGTAACCTCTCTTCTCAGGAGTGCCTCCTTCCCGAGGCTCTCAGCTCTCAGCGTAGCTCATATTCTTCCCTTCCACACCCAACATGTAGCATCAAAAGATGAGCAGAAACTAATGCTGCTCAATGCACTGAGCTCCCGTTACTTACAGAGCTATCCACCAGAGTTAAAGAAGGAACAACTTAAATAAGACAAGTATTTATATTTCCAGATTTCCCCAGATATCTGATTAGTGATCTAGTCTTAAACTGTAGACAACCACATTTTTTAATATTAGTTAAGATCCATGTAGAATAGGCTATAATTCTTAAACTGGTAGGTGTTATTAATAATAGCTTACTCTTCTCTGTTTCCATTTGTATTTGATTCTCATAGGTGCTGGACATAATGGGACCAAATAGTGATTCTAAGACCATTCATCTTCCCACTTCCGTACATTAATATTATAAAACTCCCCTTTCCACTTCAGATGTATAGAAGAAAAGGTCTGAAGGACTGTTATATATCAAACATATAACAGAAATATAGAAAATGGTGATGAAGAAATATACAAATATGAAGTCATATTTATTAACCAAATTAAGTTAACCAACATTAAACCTTATAGCAAGCTTGGTGACATCATAATACATAATGAGGCAAATGTTAGTAAAAACTGGGTCAATGTTCTGAATGTTTCTGACAAATCTATAAACCACTGAACGAGTTGCTCTGGTGAGTAGTGGAAAAGTGCACAGATCCTGAAAGAGATAAAGCTCATCTTTAACTAGAAATGACTATTTTGAAAATCATCAACCCAACGGAAATTGCACAACTTGTAATTTAAAAACTTCCAGTAAAAAAAAAAAAAAAAGGCAGAAAAAACAGTCCAACTACATGTAACCAATTCCTCATTTATGTTTATGTTAGCCTGAATATAAAAACAAATAATGAAGCCAGGCTTTGTTTCATCTGTGATATATTGGCTTACTGAACAGTTCACCAGTTGTAATTTTCTAATTTTCCAAATAAAATACTGTACTGGTCAACAAATACTTTACTCACTTGTGATCATTTTTACTTTTATTATTATTATTATTATTTTAATTTGATCTCTGTTTAGCAAGGTGGCTACCCCATCAAGTAGCCACCTTAGTTTTTGTCTGCCTTTTGCTAAATATTTTGTGCAACTTTATACTTCTTAAGGGAAGTTATGTTGAAATTCTAATTATAAATGTTGCAAATCTAATGATGAAATACATTAAAACACCTCATGGATGTGAATTATTCTTGTAGTAATAGAAATGTTTATTATCCACATCAGAATAAGAATAACCAAAGAAATACCCGGAACGAGTATAGAACAAGTGCTCTATTTTTATCTTCCATGAAAGGTAAATAGTGTCAAGAAGAAAAGTCTAAGGCATCTCCTACTCCGGATTGTTTCCGTATTTCTCTAGAGACCTCTAGTGGCCAGAACTCTGAAAAAGTCATTTTCTCAAAGCTGCATTAAGAGTTTGCACCAAAAATTCATCATAGGATAAAGCAACTTGGGTTTCTAATCCTAAGGAGGATTAGTTTCATTATATGATGTAAAGATCCTTGCATTCAAATATTTAGGGATTTGAATAAGTGCCTTTACATCAGATTGAAGTTACAGAAACCTCTATCTATCAGTCGCTTGTGGCTAATTCTACCAATGATGTGCAGATATTTAGCAAATAAGAATGGAAGGAAATGAAAGGTTTTCAAATATTCTCTTCCACGTTAAAACCTGAAGATGTTTCAGGTCATTTACAAGGCGTTTCATATGTTATATGCATTCTGCATCTTTATTTTGTAACTGCTTTATGTGTTTACTTTTTGTTTTATGAGAGTGTGTGTGCTCAGAGGAAAGAGCAAATTGGCAAAAATAAAATTTCTCAGATTAAAAGAGAGGCTCCCTCTACCTCATAGTTCTTGCTTGAATCCTTTGGTTTCCTTGGAAACTTTGATTGAGCAAATTCAGGATTTTTGTTGTTAATGTCACTTAGATCAGCAAGTTGCACCAGGAGTAATATTCAAGTGTCTCTTCTTAAAATACAGTTTGTTTTTAGGAATGTCAGTGGTATGTACGAGAAGAACCTAAGCAACCCATTGTCCTTTAGGACAAAACAAGAGGCTGACTATAACAGGTGTATAAGAAATATAGTTTTGGTAAGTGCAAGGTGATACATCTTAGAAGTAAAGGGTTTAGTCGTAAAAGAGTTCTCAGCTAGTCACAGCTGGGGTACGGGGTTTCTCTGCATATCTGCCTTACAGGAGTGTTGCAAGAGAGCTGCAGTCAGGGAAAAAAAAATAGTTAACACAGGGTGGTTTACTGCAGCACCACTTAGGAACCCTGCCAAATAAAGCACAAAAGAGCCATTTAAAAAGTCTTCTGTTCCCTTGAGAGTATTTAGCAGAGAACCACTAGGGGTAAAGATGTAACGCATAATCAGTTTAATTCCGTAAGAATTTGTACCTTCTGGAGATTTAGATCAGATTTAAAAAAAAAAAAAAAAAAAAAAAAAAAAAAAAAAAGATGCAGAACATGGTAAGCCTGGCTACCAGCACAGACTACTGAGGGAAGGGAGTTCCTGGCTACTAACACAAACTACTGAGGGAAGGGTGTAGTGAAGGACTCCACAGTGCTTAGACCAGATGCAGCCTGGTTTCCACACAAACTCACGTAATATGTGGGGGGTTTAAATATCAACTAGAGGGAAGAGGGCTTGATGTTTACATGGATACACAGAAACCCATAGCTATAACTACATAATAATAATAATAGTAATAATAAATAGTGATAATAATAGTGATAGTGATAGTGATAGCAATAAAAATACCTTAAGACAAAGTCTGTAAAGGAACAAAATCAAGCTTGGTTTGATTGAAGGCAAGATCCAAAATGTTAAGTGTGTTTTCAAGGGTATGGATTATCCCCAAAATATTCACTGCAGGATTTCTGACATAACTGACTGGGAAAGGTCTGCCACTGTCAGCTCTCTCTTTCCTTTCCATACCTATTTTAGCAACGATGAATCCATATACAACTATCACCACAAATGAGAAATGGAAATAAACATCAAGGAAGTAACCATAAGAGACTTGATGGTGCATCCTGTGAAGAGGATGATAATGAGTGCATGCGTTGATAGTCATAGTCAATCTTGCTGGGAAATTAAAGTAAAATAGTCCAAGAAGGCTCCTAATTTTTCCTTCACTATGACTAGTATTTAGAAGGTGGCAAACCTTGTTACCCACTTATTTTCCATCACATCAGGGCTTTACTTTAAGAAATCCTAACTCACTTCTGAAACAACATCACCCTGCTTAATTGATGATTTTTGACATGAACACTTTTCAAAATAGGGTTCATGTTACCTGAATTCAGCCATCTCAAAGTGAAAGCTAATCATCTCAGCTCCCCTTTTATCCCAGGTGGAGAGAGGTCAATTCAGATTTATAGCTGCATATGATTTGTGTTCTTTGCCTCTCTCCTTTAACAGCAGAGCAGATGAGGTATCTAGTTTGAACTAGACTTCTAATGTTTAGGCAGCCCAATGTCACATGAGAAGAATCCCACCCTTTGCATCCTTTCTTAGGTGGTTTGATTTTCAGGAAACAGACACTTAGAAATCTATTATTAGATATACTATGTTCAATAAGACTGCTTTACAGTACCATATGTTTTCTGGTGATCAGCTGGCCTATTACCTTTTTCCTCTGTTATTTCCCAACCTAAAGAATAGCCCCACAGGGCATCTTGCTGGTATTTTGCCTAAAATTTCACTTTTATTAATTATATTCTATTAAGTGCAGCTACACCACACCTGTGGGAGCTAATTAATGTTCCTCCTACTGTTGTGTTTATTCATATTATTTTAGACTCTTCTCATAAATCTCATTAGGTTTCTCATTGCCAAGCTGTACAGTTTGAACCTTCTAATGCTTCCCCATTACCCAGTTCTTCTGATCTTTACATGGCTCTTCTCTGAAGTTAGCTTCTCTGGTCAAAAAAATCTCTCAGACAAGAAGATATGTGTACCCAGGTGGCCAAAAAGGACAATGGCATCCTGGCCTGTATCAGGAATAATGTGGCCAGAAGACTGAGGGAAGTGGTTGTCCCCCTGTACTCAGCACTGGTGAGGCCGCACCTCGAGAGCTGTGTTCAGTTTTGGGCCCCTCACTACAAGAAGGACATTGAGGTGCTGGAGATGGTCCAGAGAAGGGTAATGAAGCTGATGAAGGGTCTGGAGCACAAGTGCTGTGAGGAGCGGCTAAGGGAACTGGAGTTGTTTAGCCTGGAGAAAAGGAGGCTGAGGGGAGACCTTATCGCTCTCTAAAACTACTTGAAAGGAGGTTGTAGTGAGGTAGGTGGTGGTCTCTCCTCCCAAGTATCTAGCAATAGGGTGAGAGGAAATGGTCTCAAGTTGTGACAGGGGAGGTTTAGACTAGATATTAAGAAAAAATGTCTTTAGTGAAAGAGTGGTCAAGCATTGGAACAGGTTGCTCAGGGAGGTGGTGGAGTCATCATCCCTGGTGGTGTTCAAAATACTTGTAGATGTGACACTTTGGGACATGGTTTAGCAGGCATGGTTGTGTTGGGTTGATGGTTGGGTCATTTCCAACTTTAATGATTCTATGATTCTATGATATATAAAAGTGAAAACAAATCTCAACGTGATTGCATTATGGTTCAAAAGAAGCCAGCACTAATTCTGGATTCATTCCTCTCTGGTCATTTACTGCAGGACATAGACAAAGGACTCTGTTCTTGAATAACGTTTTTTATTGTTGTTTAAATTTAAATTTCATTTGGCATAGAATGTTTATAGAAAATGTTTATAGAATTGTAGGGGTTGGAAGGGACCT
>KL267313.1:0-26009 GCA_000699545.1 Podiceps cristatus
TGATCTCGAACCTGATCTTCTCTTACAGTGGTAGGCGTTTTACCCTCCTGGTCCCCCTCCTGCCATCCATCGACTCGGGAGGGGGGAGGAGAGAGGGTGCCAGTGAAGACTGAGGGAAAAAAGTTGATAACCTCATCATGCTCCTCATCTGCTGTTACCAGCTTGCCAGTGTCACTCATCAGCGGGGGTACGCTTTCTTTGATCTTCCTTTTCCGGCTCTATCATTGGAAAAGAAGGAAGGTGGAAAGCAGAAAGAGCGAGGGAAGAGATAAGTGATTCTTGTGTAATCAGGTTCATGCATGAAACTTTTTTCCTTTGTGTGCTTTCTCAGCAGGACCTTGTCCTGTGAAGCAACATACAGAGCTAGCTGATAATCAGCCACAAGGGAGTCCTTGCTATTTGTCCTGTTTTGTGGCATCAAACGTGCAATTTGCAGGAAGGCCAGGGTTGGATTTTAATAAAGTGGAGCAGTCCATATCTTCTACAATAAAGGCAATTACTGCACTTTAGTCTCCCCTTATGTTGGCTAGGAGGGCAGGTTTGAGTGAGCTGAGCCTTTGTTCTAACATGTTTTTCCACATCCCTGCACTCAGATCTATGCACGTGGCAATGCTTGTACTATGCTGAATTAGTGGAAGATTCTCTGAGAAATTTTGGTGTCTGCTCTAGCAGTTCCTTTGCACTGGATGGACCTGAAGAGAGTTATTTTAAAGGAAAGAAATAGTAGGAAATGTTGTAAATCATTATATTTCCTAATAAAGTCATTACAGCATGAGAGAAATCCTTCTGAAGAGCAGGGATAACATACTTCACCTTTTCTCAGTCCCCACCCTCCTGCCTTACTGCTGTGGTTATTCTGAGGATCCTTTGAGTTTGCCTGGCGAGTTTCTCGCTGATGCCAATGCTCGGCAAATCACCAGGCTCATGTTCTTGAGACTTTAATGAAACTTAAGTATATGCTTAAATGCTTTTTGATGAACAATCACATAAGCGCGAGCAAAAATTGTAACATTGCCTTAACTGTTATCATAAAACTTAATTTTGTGTTAAATATTCTGTGTTTCAAAATTGAACGCATTTTAAAAGCTCCAGCTTTCACTTATGCATACATGTCACATGCATACCTCATAGATAGAGTTCAGAAGTATTACTACTAAAACCTCTGGGGAAATGTCATTTAAGAAGCTTCGAGTTGCTAACAGTACTGTGTCATTATCCTTTTTGTGCTCTTTCATTATTTCACAATAGGAAAAAAGTCACATGCTATGAGGTTTTTGTCTAACTTGAGAAAGTGTCATATGCAAACATGTTTTTCTGCAGCTGCGTTGAAATTTCCATTCTGCAGCTGGACAAGGAGAAGAGAGCACCTGTGAGAGCATGCGTGTTTGAAAATGTAGTCTCTCAGCATGGCAGCATTGGAATGTGCCAGGAGAGCCCTGCCCTGGGTGGTAGCTCTTGTGGATAAGGCTTTCCTTGACCCGCTGTTTCTCTTTGATGCCAGCTCTCTCTTGCTAACCTCAGAGGCAGGGATGGGAGAACTGGAAGGTCAAGTCCTTCTGAGCTTGCAGCATTTATGTTGTGAGACACCTGAGACCAAGTTCATTTTGCTAAGCTGCTCGCCCATAATGGATCTGTCACAGTGGCTTGACAATGTATTCGTATCCATCTTGGACAGCCTTTCCTGCTCAGTGCTTTCCCTGTGAAAGTTCCCAGCAGACCACTTGGATTTAATGTTGTCAAATAGTAATCCTTCCTCTCCCCCTCAGAATACAGCTATCCTTTTCATGGATTTAATAAGCAGCTCTTTGTTCCAGCCATAATTTACCTTTGAATTGGTATGAAGTAGCTGAGAGCACCTCTTAATTTGACCCCAATTTTCTCTTGTTCAGCTGGCATAAAGATGGCACAGCCAAATAATAGAGGGTATTTTGTGTCAGCAACACTATCCTGGGTTGGTTTTTATGTGCTTGTTGTTTTTTGGGGTTGTTTTCTTTTTGTGGAACTAAAAATCTTTGGAGTTTCTGGTTTATTAGTAATTTATGATCAGGTGTTGGTTTCTTTCTGATGTAAAGACATGGAAGGGGTGGTGGGAATGGTATCTCAAGAAACTGAAAAATCCAACCCTCCTGCCGTCTTTGGGAAACTAAGTTAGCTTTCAGATACTGGAGCTGCTAATTAAACAGGAAATGAATGACTGCTTTTTTTATGTTCATGTTTCATGTTGAAATTAGTTAACTGTATTTAATTCCAAATTCAGATTCAAAATTGAGTGTCTCTTACTCTGTTGCAGACTTAGTTAAAGCTGAAATATAATTTCAGTCTTAGTGGAGCAGAAGAATGTACTGTCCTCTCTCTTTCTCTTCCCCCAACAAGAGAATTTTTTCCAGTTCAAATGACGGAATAAACCTGCAGGAAGACATCAATTTCTATATTTAGTAAGCTGAGCTACAGGCTTTACCAAGGTCTGGAGAGCCAAGAGAATATGAAACCACTGACTCTCTTCTCTACTAATTCATCTCCTGTGTGTCTCATTTTTGGATTTATTCCCCTTCCCTTCCCACTCCTCATTTGCTTTTTCTTTAACAGTAGTTGCATGATGCTGCCTCTCCTTTAGGATGCATCCTATATAGTGTAGCTTATGCATGTAGTAGTAGATCCTTCAGCTTTCAGCTCACATTAGAGATTTGTTTCCAAGCTCAAGTTCAAAAGACCAGCGGCTTCCCCAGAGACTGCCGGCTCCTGCAGCGGTGCCCTGGTTCCAGGTCGCTGCTGCACTGCCTGTGGAGTTCAGGCTTAATAGGATGTCCTAGGATTTCCCTTGTTCATCCTACGCAGCCATGCCTCTGATAACGTAGTGTCTGAACTGTTCTTTTTGTGTTTGCTGAGGCAGATTGAAACAATAATTCTGGTCAAAGGATAAAGTTTTAAGGGGTATTTCTTTTAAAAACAGACAAAAGTTCAATGAATTCTGCCATCAAAGTGTGGCAGTTGAAAGTTAGCTATGAAGAGAGTGAAGCTCACTTAATTCTTAACAAGGTACATTTAGCAGAGATGTACTCTGGACACTTTCTTTCTCCCTCATGAAACTTACTGCGAGAAATAAAAAATTCTGTACCTGGTGCTTCTTTGTGGCATGTTTGTTTGCATCTTTCTTTCCCGGACCTGTCCATCTGTGGCTTTCTAATTTGCACGGTATCAGTATGCTTGCCATGTTGGTCTTCCATTGCCTCCCCTTGCATATGCACGTGGGAGAGAGGGAGAGCACTTGACAAATCCACTGCTCTTCTGAGACTTTTCCAGCACTTCCAGTGTGGGTATTAATTGTAAAAGCTGAAATGAAATACCTTGGGCTGCACTGACCTCAGCATCTGTTTTTCAAATAGTGTATCTATCCCATAAATCCTCTTAGAGATAAATTATCCTGTAGAAAAGATATAGTCTGGATGTAATAATTAAGCAGGTGTTGAGGAGCGGCACATTATTCATATATCAGGTTTTTGTATGATAACTTTTTTTTGTCTTTTTATTACTGCTTGAAGAGATACTTGACTGAACACCATCTCCAGCTGCTGAAGGGCAGGGTTCAGTGATGGAAGACAAACCTTCTGACAGGGACCCACCATCAGCAGAGCACAATTTTCTTCCCAGCAAAAGCAATTTTAGGAGTTGCTTCCTCCATACTAGGCAGTGCCATTTACATTTTTTGGTTGAATGCTGAATTAGCTCTGAATGCTGAATTAGCTCTGAAGGGGCAAAAACCTTCTGTGGGTGCAAGGTATGGATGGAAACAGTACTACTTCTGCATTAGTCTCATTTAAAATCCATGTTTATTTATGCCTACAAGAATAAACTGGCAACTGGCATACTGAAGACTGCAGTTTGTGGATCATTCAAACTCGAGGTTGTCAGGAGGTTCCAACCTTGCAGAGGATCAAGTTGTGCAAAAATTCTGATTCCAATTTTAGAATGGGAGGTGGAGATAAAACCAGGGCATTTAGATAGTGTTGCAGTAAATTCAAGTATTCAGCAAGCAACGGCTGTAGCAAGCTTACAATTTTCTACGTAGAAAAAGTAGCCAACCTGGGGCTTTCAAGGTGTGGGGGCTTTTTTGATTTTTTTTTTTTTGGGGGGTGGGTTTTTTTTTTTTTGGTTTTGGGTTTTTTTTTTCCCTGAACTGGCTCTCATGAAATTATGATCCCTTGCAATTTGGGAGCAGAAATACTTCACAGAGAATAAAAAGCCTCAGCTGCTTTTGCCAAATGAAGTAACTGTGTCTAAAAGGGCTGTGCAGAGAGACGGCTTGCAGCGGGCTGCGGAGCGCGCTGGCACTTGCGTACGCTGCGCTGGGGAGAGCGAAGCCTGGGTAACGTGTTGGCTTCCTGAGTAGTCAGTGACTGGAGAGACTTCAGATGCTTGATTGTCTTCAGAGTGAGACCTTTCTGCACAGGATTGATAAATATTAATTTAATTCTTGGTGTGAAATAGTGGCAACGATACTGGAGAAAGGCCTGTTTCACAGCTGCTGTTGCGCTATCCCCTGTCGGCCGTGTGTCACGGCCACTGGATTATAAGCAATTTGGGGCAGATAAAACGTCTGCCGTTGTGCTTTGTATTGTGGCTGGCACAATGAGGCCCCGCTGCTACCCGGCTCTGCTGGGAGCTATCGGTCTGGGAGAATTATAACAGCTAGGAAATTTGTAAAATGCACAGACAAGAGGTTCAGATAAAAAGGGTACTGGATCAGTGTGAAACTGGAAAAGCTTTTGAGAAATTGCCTGGTTAAACATTTGCTACTCTTCTGTATTGTTTCTTCCCCAACAAAAATTTACTTTCTCATAAAAAAATACGTTTCTTTCCATAGAGAATAAACATGATTGCAAAGCCAAAATTGGGTCTCATTCAAGATAATTTTTTTCTTCTACTTTTCACATTGTTAAAGACAACATTTTAGTTCAATATGGTGTAATGTGGAAAAAGTAACAAAAAAGAAATATTCTTGAGCATTTCATGATTTACAAAATATGCTTTTTAGATATTTGGTTTTTTCTCCTGAACCAACTTGGTTTTCCCTGGTTTGAGTGGAATGTCGAACACCCTAGGAGCCTTTGTTTTGTGAAGATGTTTTCTTTTGAATGAAAATAAGTTTCTAAGATGAAAAATTGTTTAATTGATTCTAACATTTCTTTGGAATTTTGAAATATTTAGGGTTGTAATCAGTACCTCAATGACCTCTTTCTTTTCAAAAATGCTTCCTGTACTTATAAAACAAGAACTCATGGGGGTTTTTTATTGTTGGAATTCTCTTTTGTATTAAAAAACAAACAAAAACCCAAACCCAAAACAAACATAAACCACACAAAGAAACCTACAACATCAAACCAAAAACAAAACAAAAAACCCCACAACCAACCAACAACAAAAAAACAAACAAAAAAACCAAACCCCAGCAGTTTCTTTGTTATCAAGAGTTTACAGTTTATCATTCTTTTGAACTGTCAGTGTAGTAGTTTTCTTCACTGACATCATACTACAAAGCTGTGAATCAGCAATTAGAAATATTTTCAACATTTTCCTTGTAAAATGTCTAGTCTCTGACAACTGTCTTTCTCTTGATAGGTATCACTAATAGTGTTGAACAATAAATTGATGTTTTAGATGTACTTGACTAAAAATATATGTAAGGTTAGGAAAGAGAGATTGCACCTTTACTTAAATTAGCTAACAAAGCTGGAAAAAAAAATTAAAAATAAACCCAAAACAAACCAGGAGGTTTTCAGGGACACAGGCACCTCTCCAGATGACTGAGCATTTGAATAAGGGCAAGGTCCTTTTACCCTCTCGTAGTGTCACCCATTGACTAGCTTAGGTGGGACCACAGCAGCAGTGAGGGGATTTGGAGAAGGCTGAATGCACCAATAATCTTTTTTATCCCAGGAGAAAAAAATATGAGTAAAGCTTAATAAAACAGAGTGGTTGAAAGCAGTTATGTGATTTCCTTAATAAAGTCTCTGACTTCTCTGGGCAAGGACAGTGCTGGAAGCAAAGGTCCAGGTTAATTACTTGTATTAATCTTAGGTGAATGCTACAGTGAGGGAAGGAGAGGACCTGTGTAACTTTTCTTTCTTTCCCCCCTTTTCTTTCTTAGTGAAATTAAATTAATCTAGGTCCCTCACTTCTAGGACTGAAAGCTGTCAGTACCAATGAGCATCCATGTCTTTTATTCTGACTTGGGTATATGTAGGAAATCACTTGCAAAATCCCCACAGCTAGGAATGATTAGTGGTAGGGAAAAAACCAGTTGCCTATCCAAAGAAGAGATGTGTTGCAACCTAACTGCAGCTAAAGGTACACTGTCTTCGCTGGGAATGTTTCGCTTAGCTGGAGTTCTTTCCTACATGCACTTCAAAGACTAGAAATACTGCGGTTTGTGGCATATTCATTTTCCTTTGAAGGTTTCAAAATATCTGTAGAACTGTTCTGAGAAAGAAGTGACATTTAAATATATGCATGATTTCATTATACTTCAAATATTTTTAAAGCCTACATTTTGCAGTCAGTGTGGCTTTGTTTACTCAAAAAGGAGACTGAATCTGAGCATTTTGGGTTGAAGTTGAAGGAAAGGTTTAATACTCCCCTTTCTTTGCCTTCCGAAAGATTATATTGCTTTTAATTGGCTGTAGTCTCTTTGCCAAGTAGAATGAAATTGCCTACCTGTGCATTATCCGTGGGCCAGCAGGAGGTGCTGGAAGCACTGAGACCCTCTTTCCAACAAAAACATTCATAAGCCAATCTTATGTTGATAGAGTTAAATAAGAGTGAAGTGCTTAGATATGTTTGCAGATCTGGACTGTAATGAAAAATCTTTATCTGGCCAAAATGTTCTGGTTTCTGTATTTTAAACTTGATTGTAGTAAGACATTATTATTGAGAGTGTTCGCGTTTCCAGTGCGATTGCAGACTGTGATCTGAGCAGCTGTGCCATTCCTGTGTTTACTGAGAATACTGGACAGTGTTTTACCTTGATCCTTCCCTGGCATTTGCTTGATGGATTAATTTGGGGTTTTCTTTAGAATTGTTCATGGCAGATCAAATAGCAGAATCAATGCGGGCCCTTCTGGAAGCTGATGGTCATAAGTTGCTTTTTCTTCTCTGTTGCATAGTCCACCTAGATCTGCATTCTGAGTGAGACCACACTGTCTCCTCATGCTTACAGCTGATTTTTCTGTACATCGTAACTTACGCATAAGCGGACTGCACACTTAACTTTTCGGTTTCTTCACTCCACCTACATCTTCATTTGGAAACATGAGCTGGAAAAATGGGTGGAGGGTGATATAGCTTCTAGATTTAACTCTTGAATTAAGATTAAACTGCTAAATTTTATTTCCTTTTTTGTGTGTAGTTGGTTCACCCCCTTAAAATAGTCACACACAGTTATTTAGTGCTTGTGCATAGAAATAGATCTTAAATTTTAAAGTCTGTAGTACTAAAATCAAGTCACTTGTAACAATGACGTTTTCTCAGATGTGCAAACCCATCATAGCAGAAACAAGGTAAGTACTGGGTTTCAGAGTATCTTGTAGGAAGAGAGCATCAAAGACCTAATTCTTTAATGTCCTCAATCCATAAAGCACATCATTTGTACATTCATTTTTTAAGTATGTATGTATACATGATCCTACAGTAAAAGCAGGGTACAAAACTCTGATGGAAATAGGAAAATTAGGAAGGAATAAAAAGGCGAGCAAACAGGAGTATGAGACAACTTCTATATGTGAGGAGATGAAGGTTCACTGACACATTTCAACTTTACAATAAACGTATCTGAGCAATAACGCAGTTTTTTCTAACCTTGAACAGTGTGGAAAAGAACAACACAGATTACTTATTCTTTTTCTTAAGGTACTAGGAGTCAGTATCAAAAACAATTTTTCAACCTGAAAGCTTTCAAAGAATTTAAAATTTTTTGTTAGAAATTTTTACACGCAGAGACTGAAATCATTTAATGAATTCTTGGCAAAAGTCCCCTTACAGTACTATCAGAGCAAAGGTAGAGACACAAACTTTGGCTTGGGAAGTGCCTATGCTGTTGAGGAAATATTGCTGCCATTCCCTTGCTCATTTACTTTTTCCTTAGGCATTAGATGCTGATAGTGGTAGTCAAAGGCAGAGCAGTGAATAGTGGACATTGCATCTGTCTGACTTTTTTTTTTTTTTCTGACTAATGCCATAGACAATGCACATATAGGTCTGTTAACCCCTAAAACTTATTTTTATCTAAGGTGCTTAAGTGCTTGATTAAATAGATGAAGGGAACTGGCTTTGTTTAAAATCATAGAATCATAGAATGGTTTGGGTTGAAACATATCTTAAGGATCATCTATTTCCAACCCCCCTGCCTAGGCAGGGACATTTTCCACTAGACCAGGCTGCTCAGAGCCCCATCCAACCTGGACTTGAACACTTCCAGGGATGAGGTGTCAACAACTTCTCTGGGATTTAATTCTTTCAGATTTAAAGCTATTACTGCTTGCCCTATCACTACATGTCTTTGTCAAAAGTCCCTCTCCAGCTTTCTTGTGGGCCCCCTTTAGGTACCGGAAGGCTGCTGTAAGGTTTTCCGGGAGCCTAGTCTTCTCCAGGCTGAACAACCCCAACTCTCTCAGCCTGTCCTCATAGAAGAGGTGATCCATCTCTCTGAACATCTTCATGGCCCTCTTCTGGACTCACTCCAACAGGTCCATGTCTGTCTTATGTTGGGAGCCTCAGAGCTGAACACAGTGCTCCAGATGAGGTCTCACAAGAGTGGAAGAGAGGGAAGAATCCCCCCCCGTATCCTGCTGGCCGTGCTTCTTTTGATGCGGCCCAGGATATGGTTGGCTTTCTGGGCTGCAAGTGCACATTGCTGGCTTATATTCAGCTTTTCATCCACCAGTACCTCCAAGTCATTTTCCTCAGGGCTGCTCTCAATCCATTCTCCATCCAGCCTGTGTTTGTGCTGGGAATGCCCTGACCCATCTGCCTCATTGAAGTTCATGAGGTTCATATTAAGGGTCCCCCTCTCAAGCCTGTCAAGGTCCCTCTGGATGGCATCCCTTCCCCTCTAGCGTGTTGACTGCACCATACAGGTTGGTGTCATCAGTAAACTTGCTGAGTGTGCACTCAATCCTATTGTCCATGTTGCCAACAAAGGTGTTAAACAGCACCGGTCCCAATACTGACCTCTGAGGAACGTCACTTATCACTGGTGTCCACTTGGACACTGAGTTGTTGACGGCAACACTGAGTGCGACCATCCAGCCAATTCCTTATCGACTGAGTGGTCCATCCATCAAGTCCTTGTCTCTCCAATTTAGAGACAAGGATGTCGTGAGGGAGAGTATCAAATGCTTTGCATGAGTCCAGGTAGATGATATCAGTTGCTCTTCCCTTATCCACCAATGCTGTAACCCTGTCATAGAATGCCACCAAATTTGTCATGGACAAATTGTCCTTAGTGAAGCAGTGTTCATTGTCACTGATCACCTCCTCGTTCTCTGGGTGCCTTAGCATAGTTCCCAGGAGGATCTTGCCAGGCACAGAGGTGAGACTGACTGGCCTTTAGTTCCCTGGGTCTTCCTTTTTTCCCCTCTTAAAAATGGGGGGTATGTTTCCTCTTTCCAATCAGTGGGAACTGGACTGCCGTGACTTCTCAGATCCAATGGATAGTGGCTTAGCAACTTCATCCACCAGTTCTCTTGGGACTCGCAGGTGAATCTCATCAGGTCCCATGGACTTGTGCACCTTCATGTTCCTTACGTGGTCTTGAACCTGATCTTCTCCTACAGTGGGTGGTTCTTCATTTTCCCCATCCCTTTTCTCCTGCCGTTGCCCTCTGCAGCTTGGCTATTGTGGCTAGAGCACTTGCAGGTGAAGACTGAGGCAAAAAAGTACTTCAGCCTTCTGAATATCCCAGGTAGCCAGGTCTTCCATTTCCTTCTTGAGAGGGCCCGCATTTCCCCTGGTCTTCCTTTTATCACCAATATAAAATATAGCATCTCTTTGTTTCATGATTTTTTTTTTTAAATCATAAATACACTGGAAGTCTACGTCCAGATAGAAGTTATTTGTCATTGGTTAGGCAATATTTGGGTTTGGCCTGCCAGTCTAGGTCCTGATTTTCTTTATTATCAGCTTCACTATCCTTGTTTTACCTTTTGAGCGCACAGGGACCCGCAGTTCTGATGAACAGGGCTAAATCATATGGGAAACAGCAGGAGCTCATTCACATTCAGGTTGCACAAGACTATGAGTGCTTTTCTACTGGACTGTGAGAAACAATAACATTTTACAAGATTGATTTTTAATTGCATCTTTTATTTGGGTGTAGAGCAATCCCTGGAGGATGCCTTTTCTCTTCTTAAAACGGAAAACAGCAGTGCAAAAAAGAAACATGTTCAAGGTAGAAGCAATGGATGTTTGGAACTTGCTTTGTTGGCTTATTTTCCTTGTTTATTTTGAACTGAAGGAATACTGTGTCTGAGACAGCTCTGTTAGAAAGTAAGTTTTTTGGAGATAGTTTTCAGTATTAGAGCGTGGGATTTTTTTTAAATTCTACAAAGCAAATAATCATGATGATTTTCTAGCTTCAGAGTGAAGCAACTGAAGTTTTATTCTGTTTTAGGAGCTCTTGGATAAAGAATTTGTATGTATAATATCATTATTTTTGTTTTCATTAGTAGCATAACTATAGTATGCTCAGTATTAATAAAAAAAATGCATGCGACAGAACTGGAAAGAAAAAGGTCTCCTAATTCACTGGGATTGTTTTCTATTCTATGGTTTGCACAGGCCTGAAGATCCATGAGCTTCTACTAAAGACTAACTGAGAAAAACAAGTTTATTGTCAATGTGCTAGAATTTACAGTGCTTCCACAGTGAAATTTTCAAGGGTGTGTTTATCTCAAAATGGTTATTAAAAACATTGAATTTGGGCACCATCTGTCTTCAACTGTTCTTTGCCAATAGCCGGAGAAGTATGGACAAGAAGTAGCACAAGGGGCATTTTGTTTTCATGTGCATCCAAACCCACCTTGGACTTGGCAGGGTAGAGTGCCAGCAAGCCACGTTACAGCATCACTGATTCTTTGCTTTGAAATACGTTGCTACTAATGATGGGCTTTCCCGGGGCATGACCTGCCTGGAAATGGTAGCAGCAAACACATGAAATGTCTGTGTGGTGTGGGTCAACATTACACCAGGGTGTAGGGTTGGACTGACGGTTGTTAGCAAAAGGTGATGCTGTAGCTGAGAGGTAGCAGACCATGGAGTTCTGTTATGGTTGCTGAGATCTGGTCAATTTGCTGGAGAGCTACCCAAAATGTTTCGCTGGTAACTGGGGTTTGCTTGCTTGCATTCCTGTCAGGTACATGTACTATTCAGATATTTGTGATCTCTCTTAACTTTCTTCCTTTTACTGACCATGTTCAGGGTGCAGGACGGTGGTTTGGTTATATCTTTGGTTTCATCTCATCAGGTTTGGTCTACTTGGAGTTGATTTACTTCTGTATAGTACAGCAATAGGAAAAATATTTCCCTAGATATCTCTATATGGCTTGTTGTCCTGTGGGTGTTTAATTCCTTGGGAAGTTGTTGGATGGTATTTGAGTTGGAGGTGGCTCCTTTGTAGTAGTAAAAACCCTAAATAGTTTTTGGTTTGAGAGAAAAAGGAAACAACCACAGAATTTGATAGTGATTATTCTTTGAGATTTCATCTTATGACTTAAAGACTATTTAATGGTCTATGCTAAGTGGAAAAACTGCAGCAGAAGACAGAAAGTAAGTAGAATGTTGATCAGATAAAAGCAGCCTAGAAGGTATCGTTTTGTAAAAATTCCCCTGCTGAAAAAATGTTCAAATATTTCCCCATGGAAGGTGTTGAGGGACAGAGAGAAATGCTGTTGTTTTCTAATGTTTTGGGGTTTGGGGTTTTTTTGGGTTTTTTGGTGTTTTTTTTTTTCCTTCAGAAAACATTTTTGATGGGAAGCTGAAACATATTTTGAAGGAAAAACGCCCCAGCCAATTTTGATAACTGATGTACGAGGACGGTAGTTCAAAGCTGTGCCTCTCTCTGTCCAGGCTTTTGACATTTTCAATTTGATACATTTAAGTGTGCTAAGTAAAGCAGAAGTACTGGAGGATCCTATATATAATATCCTTATAAGACTATAGCACTGAAAATGTAAATGCTTACAACACTTTGAAGAATATCAGCTTCTAACTTTTGTGGGAAAGAAACACCTCCAAAATAGCTTTCGCAATACTCACATATTTTTCTAGCTGTCATATTTCAAATACAGTCATGTTTGTATGTCTGATAATGCTATAGCTCATATGGTGACATGAATTACTCCTTTAGTGTTGTATACATTTGTGCAACAGAGGATAAGCATGGACATCTGATCCTTACTATGTTTTTCAACCCAAGATGGTTCCCCTTAGTGACGTTTACAAGGACTCCTATTTGCAGGTTATAAACTGCCTGTTTCTGTCCATTGTGTGGTATGAAGAGGATGAAAGCACAGCAGTGTCTGGCTGCTACCAAATACTGCAATGCACATTACTGATAATAAATAAGAGGTAAATGTGCAGCTAATATTTTCCCAATCCTGCCTTTTCAATGTGTTATATGGATGAGATCAGCTCTCCCAGATGAGACAGGGCTCCTTGGAAAGTCAGTCAGAAAGATTTTCCCCGAGAAACAAGGGAAAAATGGCAGCAGAACTCTGTTCCTGTTGTGCAGAGTACTAACAAGGAAGACGTAATATTCTGTCATGGGAAGACTTTGTGGTTGATGTTTAGAAAAATCAAAGTGGAATGAAAGCTACATGGATGTAGCCTGACGGTCTTACTTTTTAAAAGTAGGCCTGCCCAAAAGTCTGTTAGGCCTACCAGTCTTGGAAAGGGGAGCAACAAAAAAAAAAAAAAAAAAAAAAAGCTGTCATTATGATTCCAATAATGGCTATGTTTGAGGTTTTACCTGTTACTTTAAGGAGAGAATAAATAAGTATATGGAAATTTCATTTTTTTTGTAGTTCTAGTTCTCAGTCTATCAAGTTCTGTGGCAGAATTTCAAAATCCATTGGTAACCTAAAATTTGTTAGAGACTATTAAAAATGTTAAAAGTGTTTAATTGTTGTCAGATAGTTTAATCTGCATTTATTGCAAATATTCTGTTGCAATTAAATTCAAAGGCATTTTTTAGATACTTGAGGTAAGTGTTAGAAAAAGAACAAGTTTTGAAATCTATGACTGTTTTTTCAAGAAAATTGAGTAACATCATTCTCCCTGTTAAAATTTTATCTAATAGAAAGTACAATATAATCTAATGAAATTCCTCTGATATTTGAAACCGAAGATTGAGCACCTCTTAGATTAATAATTCTAGTATTACACTGTGGTATGTAGCATCTAGAAAAGGATTTCTGCAAGCTCAGAAACAGTAGTAGTAGTCTTCTATAATTTGTTTTCCTTCCTATTGCTCTTACTGGAATATCTGTATATTTTCAGGAAGGATTTAGTATGATGGAACCAACCCTTCCCCCCCCCCCCACACACACACACACACACACACTCTTAATTAATCAGTCCTTTAGGTGACTAATTAGACATGCTGAATTTCCAGTGAAGTATAATGTTTCATCCTAGTTCTTCAGGCCTGTGTTACCCAGCTGGTATCTATAAACTGAAAGAGGATGTTGCTACAGTGCATGGTTCCTAATAAAATTCAAATTAAATAATCACCTCAATTATAGATTAAAAACTCAGGTTCAACAATTATCCGAAGAGCTCTGCTTCACTGAAAACCTGCAGTCATGTACCTGCTCCTTTCCCCTCCTGCCCGGACTTAGAGCACTCTCACACAGACATAATTTAGATTTAGCTTAAATTGTGCCCTAAATTGTTTCCATTATCTCAACCTGGAACAACCTGTGTCTATTCCTGGAATATGATATCATTATTCTTGAACTGCATTACCTACAGTGTATGCTATCTTCTCTACACTGAGCATTTTCAAGGAATCCCTTTTTCAGCTCCTTTTAGTGCTTAGACATATGAGTCAGTTAAAAGTGGGAGGAGGAGGACTGTGTCTGATGTATTCATTCCAGTTATGTTAATGTCTTTGAAGAGCATTCTTATTTATTCATAGATTATACCAAGTTTTTTGGTGTCCAATCTAATGTTTATAATACAGAATTATGTATAATACAGGATTTTGTTGATTAATGAATAGTGGGGTTAGGTGGAAGAAGAAACCACTGAAAGCTTTTCTTACTCCTGACTCACTGTCTCCACAAGAATCCCAGTTTACTGGGTTGACATTTCTGGTGGGAAGGTTCAGGTTTTTCAGAGACTTTGTCAAAACCCCATGGGAATTCCTTTCTCACAAAGGCATTTCATTTTTCTTGTCAAACATCTGTGTGCCTTATACAATCTCCCCTTTAGTGATCCAAGCTCATTTTGATTTACTGCCATTCTCTGGGAAGCCAGATTTCCATAAAATAATGGAAATTCTTTCTCTGTGCTTACTCAAAAATACACCTTTTTAAAGGCCATAGCTGTGTAGAGACTCTGGACAGAAGTCTCTGAAGTTAAGGGCTAATCTGTGTGCAAGAAGACAGTAAACAGCAGATTAAGATCACAGACTATTCGCATAACTCCCACCTGAAACCAGGGAGTTCTTCACTTCTCCTACGACTGCTGAATTATGGATTTCCATTGTATTATTTGTGTGATAGTGTTTTGAGAATAAATGGTTGTCAGCACTGAAATTGTGGGTGCCGCTGAAGTGTTAGAGATGTGTTATTGACAACATGCCCGATGTGCAAAGTGCATAAGGGCTTTTGGGCCCTTTCAGAAGAAAATCTTGCCTTAGGCTTCTGTGGAGGTACTATGCTAGTGGTGCCGTTAGACTGAAAAACTCAGTTTATTGATCCACAGTGCAAACATGACCTCATCCTCCAAGGGACTGCTAAAGCTCTTGCCCTACTGGGCAAAGATGAAGTTCTGAGGCTGGAGCAGCTACCAGGGCTGAGACCAAGCTCAGGAGAAAGCAAATGAAGAAAAAGCTGAAGGCTTAATTTGATTTTCTGTCTGAAGCTGGTGTCTCGAGTCTTTGTAGGCATAGGCACTAGGAACAGGAGTAAGGAAGGAGGGGGCTAGTGCTAACTATCAAGGAGATAGTACAGTTAATTGGAATTTAATTTACAGGCAGTGCTGGCAGTCCATCAGTGCTGCCATCTGCATCAGTGACAGGCCAGATCATTTAAGGCAGAGAGAATTGCTTGGCCTGGGGCCAGAAGAAAATACAGATATGATCCTGGTCCTTTCTCTTTCCTAAAAGGGCAGTCCTGAAGAAGGTATAGAATTTTTCATGTTGCCCTGGAATTCCAGGCCTGACCGCATCCCTGACATCCATACCCAGTCGTTCCTGCTTCCTGTTCCACTTCAGAGAAAGCTGGGGGAAGAAGGATGTGGCATCAGGAGGTATCAAGAGGCAGAGTCGTGGCTTGGCACTGTAGAGCTGCTGCTGCAGGGTTGTTCCACCCACAAATTGACCTTTGGCCATGCAGCCAGCCAGGAAGATTTTAGAGTTGGTGGAATTCGCTGTGCTAACACAGATGCTGTCATTTCATTGTGTGATTTTTCAAAACCCCAAAGGATGTGAAACCTCTTAAGTTACCTAGCACACTGTGGTGTTTGTAAAGATTTCTTAACTTCTCAAAGTTTCCCCTTTCTCCTCCATGATTCCTTAAGGATTTTGGAAGAGCAAAATGACTGCAATCTAAGAGTGAGCAGGGAAACCTATTTTCCCTACCAGCAAAGAAGCAGAAGCAATGGTTGTGCCTAAAATAACTGAATTTGGAATTCTGCCATCTTTGAAAATAATGTTTGTAGCTGCCCTTCACGTTGTTCACATCATCTTTCATAAGAATGTGGATAGATTTGCACTCAGGGCCTTCTCTTAAGCTGTTTGCCATATATATTGCTCTGTGAGGTTAACCAGTGAGAAAGTCCCTCTTTATAGGAAGGCAGATAGAGCCCATGTACCTCATCACATGTTCTATTTACTTCACTGGTTGGTTAGAACCACAACATAATGGCAGAGATCCAGTTTCAATACATTGCTCAGGTATGTCCTTATAACCTAATGACCACTATTGATATTGAATTAATACTAAGCATGCACTTATGTACTTTGCTAAATGAGACTAATTGATGAAACGCTGTCCGGGGTGATCAGATGGATCTATTGAAGTTGAATCACTTCTACTTCGCTGTCAAGTGGCAGATGTTTTTTCTATTCACTGGAAAGTATTACTTTGCTTTACCAAGGCTTCTGCTGATTACACAGATTTTTGTTATTGTTTACTTAGCTTACTAAGGAGAGGAAAGGGTTATTTTGGATTTTACACAGTTTGCAGAGAAGAGAAATAATGACTTTACTCTAAATGCAGGAAAGGATTCTCTTTTTCTAAAGCATTTGAAATGTAATTTTGTCTGGCAATTAGTCTATGAAAGACTGACTGGCTGGGTATATCGGGTTATGGCCATAATCAAACACAGTCCACTTTAATGAATCTGATTATTATACATTTTGTAGTACTCTAAAATTGTTTAGCTTCCCTGACTTTTAGTAAGAATAAACTTCTCTTTTACCTAGAGATGATTGCATAATGCAGAATTATTAATGGTTACTCATACTAATCAAGTTAGAGGTGGCATAGAGTGAGGGAATGAGCATAGAACCAGGAGCTAAATTCTTCTGTTAATTGGATACATGGTCTTGGGAAAAAAAATCACTTACAGCTCACCACAGTCTCTCGATTTTTCCTTCAGCTAAAGAAGGAATATTATTAATTATTTTTCTACTTTGCCAGAGTATTGGGAGAATTAGCTAACGCACGTGTTTATGATTAAAATGTTAGTGTTCCAAAAATGCCTCTTTAAAAAAAAAAAAAAGACGACCCACAAGTGTTTATGTGTATATCTGCATGCTTACCTGTGTGTGTAGATAAATAATGAAACTGGATAACTGATTATGCTATTTGTATCTTTAATTGCCAATCTATTAATTTAGAAGGAACATTCTCTATCTATTATCTACTTAAATTGCTCCTCTCACCAATAATACCCAAGTGAATTTAGCCTCACAAAACCTGTGTGAGGAAGTGAAGTACAGATTGAGGCCAAAACAGACTATGATAATTTAGTCTGACTCCTGTAAAACAGAAGACAAATATTTTTTTCCAGTGGTTTCTGTGCCAAGGTCCTTTCGCATTTCCTGTTTATAATGGGAGAAATAAAGCTTAATGAGAATCAACTCTGATTTTTCAAACTTTTAGATGTACATGTAATTCAAATTAGAGAACGTAAAATTTTACTTGCTCTTAACTGCTCCCTGACTTCTGGTGAAAAAATTTCATTTGTATTGAAGGGTTTTTTTTCAGTAGTTTGCTTAAGGTGACACAACATAGAAGGAGGCTAGGAGCAGAACTTGGAGATCTTTGGAGTCCTTATTTATTCCATTGTGATTCCAAGGCTCTATGGGTGATAAATAACTTGGGCTCACCTGTGGTATAAGCTTTATTAAATTACACATTCCAGCTCTGAGGTAAATCTTATGTATTTGTGTAAAAACTCATTTGCTTTTATTCCAGTGAAACACTGTAATTTTTTGGCCACCAAAGTTCTTTCATCCAGCATGTGAAATGGTGTTTGAAGAAAACACAGAGCCCTGAAACAAGAGAAGGCCTCATTTGCGTTGTGTGCTCCTTATCAAGCAATTTTACATGTCTTGTAACAATTACTAAAAGTTGTGGAGTGTAGAATAATTTAAGGTAGAAGGGGACCTCTGGAGGCCCTCCAGTCCAAGCCATTCTCTCCCTCAGCACCTGACTAAAATAGGGATAACTTCAAAGTTGGAGCTAATTTCAGAGTTAGATCATGTTAATTGGGGTCATCTATAAAATGTCTACTATTTCCATCTTCCTAATAGTTCATTGTGGTGGGATTTCTTATCTGCCATCCTCTGGGAATTCTTAGGATTTAGGTCTCTCCTCCTAAACCACGTAATGGTGTGATCCCGCTGAGTCAATCCTTGATCATCTTGTCTGCATTTTCCTGGACACCCGCCTTTCTTGATATGCTTGTGTTTTGGGAGATAAACTTTGGGCAGGTGACATAATAATAAAGAAATATTTGCCTTTTACAGTGCATAGTCCATTTGACTGACTTACAAATAATAACTTACAATATTGTCTTACTATAATGAAATCAAAGGCAGAATTTAGTATCCTATGTTGAAATAATGTCTAATGCCTATGCTTTATCCTTTACAAAAAAAAAAAAAAAAAGACATACAGGAAAAAAATAGATTCCAGAACTATTTCAGACCCTTTTTCTTACGTCTTTTTTACTTTCTGAGCTGTGCCAACCTACTGTGTATGTGTGGGAAATACAAGTTTATTACTTATATAGGAACTCTGCAGGTTATACCCATGCCTTTATCCTGGTTAACCTTGCTTCTCCTTCAGCGTTATGTATTTTACACTTATTTTGTATGGACTCAAAATATAGGGTTGGTGAAAATTACCACATTTGGCATCCAATTCTTACTTCTACAGTTTATCACTCTACCAATTTTGAGCTTGAAGCTTCTTTCACAGTCTCTTTAATGTGTTGTAGCTTTACTTAGACAACACTTCAACTATTAGGTGTAGAAATGGCATAAGGCTGTCTCATTTTAGTAGACTCATCCCAACAGGAAGGTAACGGGTCAGGAGAATCAGAACATACTGAATAGCAGTCATAGCAGCTGTCTGTAGGTTTACTCAGGTCTTGTTCCAGTGTTATCCCTTGGACTGATGCACTCCTCAAGCGCATCTTTTGGTTTATAAAACAATAGAATCATTTAGGATGGAAAAGACTCTTAAGATCATCAAGTCCAAATGTTAACCTAACACTACCAAGTCCACCACTAAACCATGCACTAAACCTAAGCACCATGTCTACACATCTTTTAAATACCTCCAGGGATGGTGACTCAGCCATTTCCCTGGGAAGCCTGTTCCAGTGCTTGACAATGCTTTTGGTGAAGAATGTTTTTCCTAATATCCAGTCTAAACCTACCGTGGTGCAACTTGAGGCCATTTCCTCTTGTCCTATAATTTATTACTTGGGAGAAGAAATTGACACCCACCTCACTACAACCTCTTTCAGGTAGTTGTAGAGAGTGATAAAGTCTCCTCTCAGCCTCCTCTTCTCCAGTTCCCTCAGCTGCTCTTCCAAAGATTTGTTCTGTAGACCCTTCATCAACTTTGTTGCTCTTCTCTGGAGGCAACATCCAAGGTTTTGCTTCATCCAGGAGGAATCTGGTTTGTTAGCTAAGAGATTCCTTTGTGGTGTGAATTAAACTGCAAAGTGAGGACATCTGAGAGATCTGCTTCAAAAGTGCGCTTCTGATCCGGACTAAGACACTATTGTAGACACACACTTAGTCATTTAACAGATACACTTGAAAGGTCCTAAATACTTGCCTATGAGGTAGTCTTAGGATCGGTCGTGAGATAAACTAAGGTGATGCACGGAAGGTGTCAGTCCCTAGAGTTGCATTAGTGTAACTGACATCAGAAGTAGGCTGTTTAGGTTTACTATTATGACACATCAGAACTACTGGAAACCTGAGCTTTTATGCTAAGTAAAGCAGATGAAGCAAATAATTCTCCGTAGTAATTGTGTCAAAGTTTTAGTTAAAATTAAAAGCAAAGGAAGCTGTGCCAGAAATGCTCAATGAAACTGTGGAATAGAAAACCTATTTTTCAGACTTTTGCCAGATCAAGCCCCTGCAACCACATGACATATTTTGTAAACTCACTTAGATAAGCTCACAAAACACTGACAGGAGCTTTGTTCCAGCAGGCTTCATGCCTCGTTGCGTATCATCTGTTCTTCTGCAGCCAGCATAAACACATCTACAGCGTACAATGTGCCTTGATGAATTTCAGCGCGGTGCCATGATGTGTCTGTGCCTGGTTTGGAACATGCTCCTACTGCTGAGTAAGCCAACAGTGCACAGATCTAGCCCTTAGGATCGTGGCAGCATGACTGCAAGATGCTCACATAAACCTGCTTCAGTTCTTTGGTAATGCTGTTTATTAAGCATACAGTCTTAATTTCTCATAATAACGTTTGTTGAAGTAATTTTTAATGACACAGGGGTGATCTCTTCTTTTTAGTTTTTCCTTTTGTGGCTTTTGCAAAATGGCTTCTTAATGACTTCTAAGACATGCAGCTATAATCAATATTAGTATTTCATACTCTCAGAAAACTCTTTCTTTGCCTGAACAGAGGGTAAGCTGCTTTCCTCAGGTGTAAAAATACAAGTAAATACTTTGTTTTCAAAGTGTAAAATCGTCTCCACTTGGAAATGGAAAGAAAATAGCAGGAGATAGGCATAAAAAGCAACTGAACATTGAATAGTTTATAAAGTGAATAAAATTAAAATTTATAAACATACATTTTTTCTGAGCTGAGTGGTTTCTGAGGGTGTGGTTTTAGTCTGAATTGTTAGTGATAAAATATTGAGTACATGTATTAATTTGTTTGGATAGATTTCCTTCCTTTCCACACATACACACACTAACTGGCTTTATCTGGTTGTATAGTTATACAAAACCGTATTTTAGAATCATCTGTTACTTATGTTGGAAATAAAAGGTTTAATATTTTCTCTTATGACACCATAATTCTGGTTCAGCTAATACAATGACATCTTTCGGTGATAATGTTCTGACAAGTAACTTCCCTGAAATTAATGCAATAAGCTGCTACTTCAAAGATATCAATATACCTGTTGACTCTTTGGGCACTGACTTGTGAGCTCTCATAATAACCCTGTGCAATGGTATTAGGCTTTTTCAAAGAATTCCATAAACTATGCTATCCCTATTTACTCCTGAGCTGAATTTGGCATTACAGGTGCATGTCGTGTAAGAAAAGATGATTTCTGTTTTCTCAGTTATGAAAGCATTGTATGAATATTAAAGAAAAGAGCCTAGAATTTACATTTCTTCTTACCTAAGCACTTAAAAATCAAGGATATTTTTTTCTCCCTTCAGGAGCAGCAGGAGAAAAAATATCTGAGATTAAAATATGTTTCATTAAAATGTGATACACCTTGAAAAGAATGGAACATTAAGCAAAAATAACTCTTTTCCCTCCCTGTTACGTAAGTTTTATCTAGTATAATATTTCCTGAGGAGCTCTGTGTAAAAAGGAAAGAAGCAATTGTAATACTGCCAATTAGATGGTGAAACGACAGCTGAAAATGGAGACTGAGCAATGATGTGCAGAATTGGTAAGTTCAAGAGAAAGAGCATCCTTAAACTTTGGGCAAATTTGAATCCTTTCAGAAATGAAAGACTTGTGCCCTCTAGAACATAATTAGTATGGGTATGTATTTCACTTGCTTCTCATTTACAGCAGTGTGGCCCACTTACTGACTGTCTGGTCATTGTGTATGGTTTTATACCTGTAGTGTCGGAACAGTTTATGATCCTTAATGGGAGTTTATCATCCTAATACCCTCTGAGTGTGGAAGTGTAATTTTTACATTAAGGGAGAGCCTATGCACACATAAAGTGGTGTCATTCCCTGTGAATACAGAAAGAATATATGGTCAGAATTCAGAACCAGAGACCCAGAAATCCTGTGTATTGTTTTGTTGTAACTATATCCCTCATCCCTTCCCTTCCCGCCCACCGCCCCCTTAAACCTAATTCCCTCAGGAAATAAGACTCTCATGATCGTTCTCTGGATGTATCCAAGAGTCCTATTCTTAATAACTTTTAAACCAATTTCAGCGAAACTTAGTAGGGGGGTGGATTTCTAAAGCTATTGAATTGCAGTGACTGTCATAAGAACAGGGAGCTGGGCTATGTTTGTGCCCTCACTAAGCAAAAAACAACCGGACAAGATCAGTCTATATTGAACCTTAGACAATGAACACAGTCACCTTGAGAAATCTAAGCTTATTTGTTCTAATTCCCATAGTATTTTTTTTTATTATATTATATTGCTTGCATTGGACATTATCTTCTTATTGCAGATAAGCTATTAGTTGTACATCACTATCATGTGTGTTTAATACATACAAGAATTTACATACTCATACATACATGTATACCTGTTTCCCGACCAAAGTATAGTCAGAAGACAAAATAACCCATCCTATTTCCCCCATGACTTCAAACATATTTAAATAAATTTTCTAGTTTCCAGACCAAAAGGAAGCTAATGAGCCTTCCACGATCTCACTGAGTAACCCATACTACGCCCAACTGCTTTGCGCAGATACTGCCTATTTACATCCCCTATGTTTAACAAGTATGGTTTCACGTGAAGAGCAGTGTTTTGAGTATGACATGTTACTACAGTGCCTGAGCTAATGTGTTCTTGGCAAGAAAAAACTGGGGCTAAGAGTACAGAAATACACACACAAAAAATTGGTGGTGGGACAAATAGGAAAAAAAAAACAAACCACACAACCAAAAAATCACAAACACCACTAAAACTTGGAGGTATTGCTGTAACCTGCTCATTCAAATGCTGAAGTAAAGTACAGCCTAAACAGAGTTGCTCAGATGCCAATATTTATTGCACTCTCTTTCATTTAAGCCATTGAAAAGTTGTCCTCACTTAGTGGAGACTTTACTGAACAGCAGAGCACTCCTGTAAGCCTTGCAAGTTGTTTGGCCCAAATTACTGTTGTGTTTCAACCTATATTGCAGTTCTGGTAGAATTAGTTCCATACTGTGTGGGTGCTGGAGGATGAAAGGTGAAAGGTTGAAAATAATCCCTAAGAATATGTCTGAGCTCTATTAAAACTATCAGCTGAAAACTGTTCTGTTGCAGTCTGTCAAGAATAACTCATGTTTTGGAATGGACTGTTGCTATCTGTTATTTGTAACAATACGCTGGCCTCACTCTTCTGGAAGAGGATCCTCCAGAAGTGAAAAATGTCTCCAAGACCTTTGATGCATGAGTCTCTCTTGATGTCAAAGGGGAGGTTTGCATGCGCTGGCACACCAAGCTGCATGCCTGCCTGTTAGATTTCCAACTCTGGATCAAATCCCACCCCCTGAGTTGGTGAACATTTGAAAACAGTCTCTTTCTGTTTTCTATGGGCTTATTGCTGAATACAGTTCATCCTCTCACCGACATGTACCTATTCAAACTGCTAATGTTGCTCGTACACAGCGTGGTTAATCTCTGAAGCTGGCATGCTAATGGCTCTCTTGAGAACTGCAGCTGCATGTCCAGCCACGGACTGACAAGGGTGAGAACTATGCAAGCGATTGAATGGCTGGATACCTATCAACTGTTGTGGCGTATATTAGGATGAAGAGAATTAGACATGGTTGAGTTCCTGTTCTTAACGTTCCTGGCTAGTGGAAGGGAATGGGTGCCAGGATGCATTTGCAGTATAAAGGAGCGGCGCTTGAAATGGGATAGAGGCTGGCAGCCAGGCCAAGTGGAAACCCCTGCGCAAGACGGCACAAATATGTAATCCACTGTCTAGAAATAGCAAACAGGGGAAGACTCGTATGCACATCCTCTAGATCTAAGAGACTTTAGGTTAGATTGAGGGCTGGAGCACCTCCCCTACGAAGAGAGGCTGAGGGAGCTGGGCTTGTTCAGCCTAGAGAAGAGAAGGCTGCGGGGGGACCTCATTGCAGCCTTCCAGTACCTGAAGGGAGCGTACAAACAGGAGGGGAACCAACTTTTTAAAAGGATAGAAAATGACAGGACAAGGGGGAATGGACTAAAGCTGAAGGGGGGAAGGTTTAAATTAGATATTAGGGGGAAGTTTTTTACAGAGAGAGTGGTGAGGGGCTGGAACAGGCTGCCCAGAGAGGTGGTGGATGCCCCATGCCTGGAGGTGTTCAAGGCCAGGTTGGACGGGGCCCTGGACAACCTTGTGTAGATCCAGGCCTGGAGGTTGGTGTCCCTGCCTGTGGCAGGGGGGTTGGAACTCTATGATCCTTGAGGCCCTTCCAACCCAGACCTTTCTATGATTCTATGAATGCATCAGAGGTGTGGTACCTGCTCACTGCAGGCACACCTCAGGGCACAGAGCAGGGACAGACTGAGCGGCTTGAATTTTGGCAGCAGTGCTGTGGCCGAAGTGCTATACTGGATAATGTTCTCCAGTGTTTTTTCTAAAAGAATGACTATGGTTTTCATTTCCAGCTGATTATAAACTGCCATAATTTCTTTACCTCAAATCTAGTTTATTAAAAGTGGTGATGCTGCCCAGAAGTAGTGTGGTATAGTATTACTCAGTACTACTTAAAACAGTAGGGATTTACTTTGTGCAAACAGCCAGACTAGTATGCCAGGCATGGGATGAAAAGAGTTCTGGAAGAAGGACAGTTCAAATTTGCTCTGTTTTGTTACTTGTTAACTAATGATGTATATTGAGTCAGGAAGTCCGAATTTTCAATTCAAGTCAGAAAAATGAGATTTCAGACCTTCGAACTATATTGGGGTCATCAGTGGGTCAAACAGTTTAAGAGAGTATTTTTGGTGGTGGTTTTGGGGGTTTTTTTTTGGTTTGGGTTTTTTGTTTGTTTGGGGTTTTTTTACTGTATTTTTGACAAACCTTTTTGTGCATGCACGCACACAGTCTATTTTTTGTTTTCACAGTAATGTAAGAAAAGCAAGATACTAGTGCTCCTGTTTGCAGAAAAAAACAGAAGGTTACAACACTGCAAATGACTTTGAAAGCTTTTCTTTTGCCAGCATTGTTGTATCCCTGGTTTATAACTGGTTAAAGGAAGATGTTTTCCAAGCAAGGAAAGAAAGGATGGGATCATCCATGTGGTAAAAGATCTATGTTTTGGATATTGCTTGGGTTTTACAAGCAAATGTAAAACTCTAGTGATTTGTGTGTTCCTGAAGCATTTTATGGCTTTATCACCATTTAACAGTTTGAATTAAAGTAAACATAGTACGGAAGATTGCATAAGAGGTATAAAGATGGGTAGAATTTGACCTGGTTTGGATGCTGAATTTAGGTCTCCCAACTTGCCTCATAGTTCTCCTATCTAAGTAACCACTGCAATTGGACAGTTGCTTTATATGGGGCTTCAACCACTGTCTAAATGTATCCAGAAAATAAAAGATTATAAGTGAGGTGAAATTTTACAAAAGAGAAGAAAAACATCAATCTTACTGGGCAAGTCCGATTTCTGTCAAAACATGGAGCAGCTGGGATTATGTTACACAGTTTGTTTCCTTGAAAGGCATCAAAGGGTATGGCAACCTCTGTTAGAGTAAACCAGGTAGTTCTAGCGCGTATCCCTCTAGTTAGTAATTAATTAGCAATAGATTATGGTGGTATTTTTTTAAACTGCTTCTCAAGTTTCAGGCTGAACAAGAAGATGACATTTATAATGAAGTCAGTGCTTTTGCATTAATGAGTGATGGAGTTGCTGATGCTTGCTGATGATATGAAACTGGGAGGACTGGCTGATACCCCAGAAGGCTTTGCTGGTGAAGAAGCGTGACCTGGACAGTCTGGAGTATTGGGTGGAGAGGAACCTCATAGGCTTCAACAAGGGCAAGTGCAGGGTCCTGCACCTGGAGAGGAATAACCCCATGCACCGGTACAGGTTGGGGGTTGGCCTGCTGGAAAGCAGCTCTGTGGAGAAGGACCTGGGAGTCCTGGTAGATGGAAAACTAACCATGGGCCCTTGCAGCTGGGAAGGCCAGTGGCATCCTGGGGTGCATTAAGAAGAGCATGGCCAGCAGGTGAAGGTCAAGGGAGGTTCTCCTCCTCCTCTGCTCTGCTCTAGTGAGGCCCCATCTGGAGTGCTGTGTCCAGCTCTGGGCTCCCCAGTTCAAGACAGACAAGGAACTACTGGAGACAGTCCATCAGAGGCTACAGAGATGATGAGGGGGCTGGA
>KL267313.1:26872-39298 GCA_000699545.1 Podiceps cristatus
TTTTTCCTTTTCTGCACAGGGGAAGCAAGCACTGTCATACTCGACACTTGCATTTACAACTGGAAGAGCAGGTGAAGAGAACCATGCAAAGGTGATGCAAATTCCTATGGAAAAAACAATTGCCAAGGGAATGTTGAGCAACGTGAAGTCAGTAGCTCTATTCTCTCGACAGATCTGCCACCTTTATTTAAGCAGCATAAAGGCTTGATGCTTGCTCCCCAATTAAAGTTTCTAACTTGTCAGGTACTGTGCAGCCTCTGTGCCTTTGGGCCAGCTGTCTGATAGACTGTACGTGTCAGGCTTGCACAGCTGTTCTGGCAGGAGAGGAAGTAAGTCAGTTCCTAAATATGCCATCCCGTAGGTTCTGTAATTGTGGCACTCCCTGTTAACTGTACGTTAAATAATTCGTCAACAGGGAAGATCAAAAGGCAACAAGGTTTTGAGCTGCTGTTGGGGGCATTCCTTTTTACATAAGACTAGAGGATAGCACCAATACATGTTTAAATAAGTTGAAGCCTAATTATCTTAGATGGTTTTAAACTGTCTGTTTTAAACTATTCCTTTCTGGGATACCAAGTTATATCACAGTCACCTGAAAATTGCCTTTTGTTTCAAGATTCAAATTAGGAACTATTAAGAAGGTTTAGCGTTATCCACTCTGTTTAAATTTTATAAGGTGTCTCCTATTTTTGTCATTATCCTTTTATCTCTTTCTGTCACTTCTAGTTTCTCCCTATATAGAGAGCAGTTTGAGTGTCACACTTCAGATTATCCCAGGACAAATCTCCTGACTCTAAAAGAAGCCAACAGTGGGTGATAATGTTCAGCTGGATGAGCTGAGTATGTTGAAAGATTTGTGGGAAATAGGAATTCCTCACACTCCGGGGAGTGGACCTGGGAATCTGGAGTAGTGGGTGGGCCTGGCTTCCCCAGCAGGATGCAGGGACAAATCTTTGGGCTGTAGAGAGGAAGGACTGATGAAGTGAGACTGCAAGTCCTTGTCCTGGTTCTGGCTGGGATAGGGTTAATTGTGACCGGGAGCTGGCCAGGGGGCTATTCTATGCCATCTGACTGCCTGGGTCCCTATACAGAGGGGGATGGTGGGGGGCAGGATCGCTGCTGGGGTTTTCCTTTGCTGCCCTGTTAAACTGTTGTCCCAACCCACGAGTTTTGCCTCTCTTTCCTGATTCTGTCCCCCACCCTGCTGGGAGGGGGTTGCTCAGCTGACAGCTGGGGCTAAACCATGACACTGTATTCTCAAATTCTACTGTATTCTCAAAGTGTAGAGCTGTGACTGTGGTCCTAGGATGCTGCAGTGGGCTTTTTGATATAGACCTCCCTCATGAGCTTCCTTAGGGTGAAGTAATTTCCAACAGACACTTTGGAAGTATGAGTCTGTGGACATACAATGTCTCTCCATCCTTAAACCTGATTCCTCATCTAACTGGCTTACTTTTGTTACTTGCAGTGCTAGAAAATTCCTTAGCAAAAGAAATTTCCTGGGTTAGCTGGCTAGTACTTCTCTTTCTTGTTGTGAGGCTCCTCACAGTGAATCTCTCATAGTAGGCACGTATTTGTTTGAATTTTTATTCCACTGAGGGTGCCCACTCTTTTTCTTAGCTCTACACAATGCCACACTTCTGCTGAAGCATCTAACACCAGCCACAGAGATGATTCTGAGCTGGACACGTTGCTCTGTGTGAGTCAGTGTTTCACTTCAGATGGCACAGTGAATGTTCATGTTGCTGGTGTGAGAAAAGCAAATGCGGTATTTCCGCCACTGCTTCTAGGTAAAGGATGAGTCACTGCTCCTCATCCAATCTTTAGATTGTTACATACAAAATTACCTACAGGCAAATGGCTTTCATTGCAGTTGTAGTTAGATGGGTAATTCTTACAGCTGTTTTAGAGATTACCATTCAAGTTTTTGAAATATCTTCAGTGGGTTCTTTCCAAAGTTGCAGTAGATTTATTCAGTGTACCCCTTGTTGTGGGCACTGCTTAAATGTGAAAACAAAGAATTACTCTACTGAGATGAAGGGTACGTTACTGTGCCTTTGAGCATGGTGCTATCTCTGTTGCTTGTCCTAGGCACCTCACAATTTGGCCAGAAAAACAGGGTTGCTTTTATAAGCAGGAGGAAAAGAAATTAAATCTGTGCTAAACAAGTCCTAAAGATCCAATGATCCATATTTGGGTTTTGTGGTACCCTGTTGGCCTTACTTTAAGATGACTGCAGTAGTCCCGCTTCCTCATAAGGCCTGTACTGGAGTGGAAAAAAATTTACTGTTGGTTACTAATTTTAATGAATCAAGCCTCACTAAGCTGATGAGCTCCCTTTGTAACTGTCTGTCCCTGAAAAATGACATGAGCGAGTGCCATAGAGGAGTTGGGAGTGTTTGGGTTTTGTTTTGGAAAACATTGCCACTGTTTTGAAGGATATTTTTTTTTCTTTACTGTCTATTTTGCTCCCTCTACTGCTTTGCTTTTCTTTGAAAAGCAATATTATGTTTACCTAGTGACAGTGAAGGATAAGCTGTTCTCATCTGTCAAACAGGAAACTTCAATTTGGGTTTGATCTAGAAGCATTTAATGGCGATGTCTTTTTCAGTGTTAGATAGGAAGGATGGGGAAGTTGGAAGCAACCTATGAGATATTAAAAAGGGGCCTGCTTCACAATGCATGAAAACATAAAATCATATGAAAGGTAAAATAGATCTTTCATTACTTTTTAGAAAGCAACGGGGAAAAAAAAAAAAAAAAGAAAAACTTTTTTTTTTTTCTTCAACTTGTAAAGTGATTGTTAAAAACAAAGTAACATGAAGTAGGTTTTTATCTTGGGGTAACAGACTTGACTTTTCTTCCTAAGTGGACTACCTAGAAAGTACGATACAAAAAGCAAAAATATTTGTTGTCTGCAGAACAAGTTGCAGGGGATGGCAAATTCTTGGCTAGTGTTTCCAATTAGATGACTGAGGTTACCCCACCCTCCACCTTAGATCTGTAGGTTCAGAGATTCCAAAGTCTACCAGAAAGCTCTCTACCATATTGAACAGTTCTGTAAGGGCTTTGTTCAGACAAACATTGCTGGACATTAACACCCTAGATAATTACCTGTTACTATCCAGTTCTTGACTTTGAGTAAATATTAAAAAGGGGCCTGCTTCACAATGCATGAAAACATAAAATCATATGAAAGGTAAAATAGATCTTTCATTACTTTTTAGAAAGCAACGGGGAAAAAAAAAAAAAAAAGAAAAACTTTTTTTTTTTTCTTCAACTTGTAAAGTGATTGTTAAAAACAAAGTAACATGAAGTAGGTTTTTATCTTGGGGTAACAGACTTGACTTTTCTTCCTAAGTGGACTACCTAGAAAGTACGATACAAAAAGCAAAAATATTTGTTGTCTGCAGAACAAGTTGCAGGGGATGGCAAATTCTTGGCTAGTGTTTCCAATTAGATGACTGAGGTTACCCCACCCTCCACCTTAGATCTGTAGGTTCAGAGATTCCAAAGTCTACCAGAAAGCTCTCTACCATATTGAACAGTTCTGTAAGGGCTTTGTTCAGACAAACATTGCTGGACATTAACACCCTAGATAATTACCTGTTACTATCCAGTTCTTGACTTTGAGTAAATAGCTGAGAAAGTTACAGATGCAGTACTTTGTGCCGTGTTACGTGGTGGCAGACCTGGTTTTAACATAGTAATATATTTTGAACATTTGTTATTTCTCTTCTTTCCACCATAAAGTGCCATGGCATGTATTTATTAAAGTTGTGCCTGAACATGAAGGACATTAAATAGTTTGCTTTTCTTCCTTTGATTGAGAGTCCTGTTGTGGCATGTTGCACAGCAGAATTGCTAGGACCATTGACAGTGGTAAAGGTGTGGATCTTGTGGACGTGATATTGCCTAGACTATACTAGTAGTCTGCACTAACTTCTGCATATAAGCTTTTACACTCTGCTGAGTGCTTATTCCTCTTCAAACAGTAACCGTAAGTAGCTGTTAAGTTCACTTTGTTGTAGTTAATGACCTTTTTTTATACTGATATCTAATTACATAGCATAATGTAGTGCGGTTTTTTTAATATATTTTTAAATTTTCTGGTCATATAAATACCAATGTCTCTGATTTTTGTGGGTCTTGTACATTTGATTGTGAGAGTTCTAGGACTCGTTACACCCTGATACCTTAAGGCATCCATATATTACTCTTCTTTTTCAAGGCTAGGCCCTTTATACCCTTTGCATTATACATAATTGATGGCTTGTGCCTATAGACATCGACTTATGTTGCATAGATATAGATATCATTACAGGTTTCTGTATTTTGTATTCACTGAAAGGCTTTTGTCTTAAAGTGCAGTAACTGTTCAATTGATATTCTCAAAAGAATAGTCAGTCTCTCAGAAAAGGAATCTGAATTTTACAATGCCATTGACTGTCCATGAATAATTTATGATTATGACAGTCCACCTCTAGTATTACATGCAGGCTGCAGTGCTTATGAAATGTATTTAATGACATTTTTAGTTAAGCAGCACTGAATGCCATTGTGAATGAAATAGTGGTTCTTGTTAGCATTTGGAAAGTTAATGCTGTTAACTTATGTTTATACAACTTGCAGACAGTACGTTTAACCCAGCTTGGTTATGTTACTGTCGGGACTTCTGGCAAACCACAACAATGAGGACAAGCAGGACTGCTAGATGTAGTGCAAGTAGTCTCTGATCCCACTGACACTTATTTAAGTGGAATAACTCTAGATTTCACTAGAGTTGCTCTCCACATATCACATGACTGAGATCTGACTCCACCTGCCCCTGGCACTTTAGTCAAATAAACAGCAATAATCATAATGCAATTCAAGCTAGAATTTCACATCTGAATGACAGAAAGTCTGAGGAAAGGTAGTGATTAAAGGTAGTGATTACTTTGTGGGTTATTTACAGCTTTTACCAGGACTCTGTGAACAATAAATGATACATCTGTACCTTCAAAGCAGAGCTTACGTTATAAAAAAACTTTTTTTTATTAGTTTTGAATCAAGCAGCTATAAATAGGACAGCTTTAAAATGTTTAAAATTAGAAATGAATAGTGACACTCAAAATGGTAGTTGCTGACAAAGCTTCTATTGACAGTAAAAATAGTACCAGGAGAGCTTTGCAATGACTAAAGCAGTGATAGAGACTATCATGTGAGCTTTTGAAAATAATTGAGACATAAGTGATTATTAATGAAAATAAACTGAGTTTTCACTGCTGCTGAGGATTTAGAGGCATTTATCAGGAATGGGACAAGTCATCAAAAAAGGTGGCATACTTTATGTTGACAAAGATCTGTTCTGAAGCTTTGCAGAGCATGCATGGGCATAAAGAGTTCTTGGGCAGGCAGCAGCAGAGAGGACAGTTTGTTTAATAAGACTGAGGAAGAAGCAGGGGATTTGACAGTCTCCAATGTCCTGAATAAAGAATCTTCATTATGTTCATCATAACTGAGTCTTATCCCTTCACTCTGAATAGCACTGCAGCTTGCATGCATCTAATCACGCCAGGAGACAGGAGGTTTCATCCTGCTCATTTCCTTCTTCACTTAAGTGCAATTTGGCCTGAGATTATGATGATTCACAATGCACTTTATTAGAAACATTAAACAGAAAAACAACAAATTCATGTCCCTGTCTACAAAAGCCATTAGCAACTGATTCTCCAGGAACCCATGAAAAGAGATAAACAGGAAAATAACAGAAAATTCAGGAAGGTCTCTGAAATGAGAGAATTCTGACGCACAGAACAGTAAGGTGCAGATGCATTCACTTAATATATGCCATGTGCACTGAAGGTGAAAATATTTGGAATTCATTTGCCTTCACTAAAAGAATCAGATTTGAATAATTGTGACCTTCTTCTCGCAGAAGTTAATCTAATTCCGAGATTGGAGGTAACCCATGAATGGGCATGCTTTTAAGGGAGTGTGCAGAGGCCTTGGGAGAATGTAGAAGTCCCTGAAGAAACATATGGGATCAAGTAGGTATTTTGAGTTCAGTATGAGTAAGGGGAAACACATAAATTGCCTGGTTGCCATGACCTTAAACAAGGGCCTTTCAGATGAAAGCCCACTTTGATACCATCAACCCACTTTGGATTTAGCTTAGTTTTAGCCTAACAGAAATGGAATATGCAGCACTGGCTTTGTGAAGATCACTCAGCTTTCAGAAGTCCTGAAAGATCTAAGTGCCTTACAATATGATAAAATCAATATTGAACCCTCAAGCCATCCCTCCTACAAAGTGTTCTTTACTACTAGCAGACAGGTATCTATGGTGATGGTCCAAACATGAAATCCTAAAAAAATATCTTATGTAGGACTGCTTGTGACCAACCTGAAGGTACAGATCCTTAAAATTGCATTCCTTTTAAAGATGACTTGGGGCAGGGAAATAGAGTGACTGGGCGTCTGATTCAGTGATGTTAGGTTAAGCAGTTTGATTGCCCTTCCCTCCTCAGTGCCTCTTGTGTATATTTAACAGTCACAAAAAAAAAAAAAAAAAAAAAAAAAAAAAGGGCCCAAAGATCCAAGTTTCAACAGGAGATAATAAGCCTGGTAAGCTGTGGCATGTTGAGTGAACGAAGTGTTTTTTTCCTTGTCCTGTTAGAACAGTTGAAATATTTGACTATTATTTTCTGTAAGGTCTTAGGAGTAATTGTCAGTAGAAACAGAACATCAATACTAAAGATTAAAAATTGCCTGAGGTTTAAGTAACTATTTATCTTGTTTTCCTCCTTAGTAGTTAGTGTAGTTACTTTTTCTTACAGTTGGATGTAGACAAGACATTATTTTATTTATATTAGCATGCATTTTTTATACATCTTTTCCATCATAAATATGGATCAAATTAATCTATCATTTATGCATCTTTTTTTGACCTGCCTGGGATTAAGTATGCTTTAATTGTTTATGTACAGATTTTGAATGGCTATAGTAAAGATAGATGGGTTAGAGTATTTAAGCTATTTCTGGTCCTTTTTAGGAAATAGCTTGTTTTGCTACAGTGATGCCACTCTTGACACTGCTTTCAGGAGCACTGTTCTTGGAAGAAATGATTAGCATAGAAAGGGGTAGAAGAGGACTAAACAGCATGTGACTGAGGAAACTTTTGGTGGAGAGGAAGCTGCCTGTGAGTCAGCAGTGTGCCCTGGCAGCGAGGAAAGCTGGCAATATACTGGGGTACATTAGCAGGACTGCAGTTAGATCAAAGAAAGTGATTATTTATCGTTATTTGGCTTTTCTAGGCCACTTCTTGAATGTGTTGGGCTGCTAATAAAAGAAAAATGATAAACTGGAATACATTCAGTGGAGTCCCCAGGACGGCTGGGGAGCTGGTGCATTTGCCCTGTGAGAAGTGGCTGACAGGATGGGGTTTCTTCAGCTTGGGGAGGAATGGAAAGCTATCAGTGGCTTAGCAACACTCCTGAGGGGGTTAGCAAGAAGATGGAGCCAGGTTCTTCACTGAGACGTATGGCAGGAGAATGAAAGACAACAATTGTGAACTGAAAAGGGAAGATAAGATTCAGACTGCTAGATATAGGGAGAAACTTTTTTACTTTGAGAACAGCTATGAATGGGAACAGTGATGCTGGGCAGTCTTCATCATAGGAGGATTTCAAGACCTGCCTGGATAAAGCCCTGAGCAGCTTTGACCTCATGGCTGACCCTGCTTTGAGCAGGAGCTTGGACCAGAGACCTCCCGAGGCCTTTTCCAACTTGACTGCTCCTAGAAGTCTGTAAAATAGAAGAGTTCTGCAGGCAGTTTTAAAATCTCCTGTGAGCCATTTCTTGGCAATCTGAGTTCCCCTACCAGTATTCTATTATTGCCATGTTTAAGATAGGCTGAAAATGCAGACAGCTAAACCGGTCTTTAAAATGTATACCTGAACAAAAAGTATCTGTCTCCTAGATGGCCTGTCAGACCTTGGAACTGGATGTGCTGGAGAGACTGGGCCCTGTATTTTCTGGCTGCTTCCTGATGGCAATTTAGACAGAAGTAGACAAAGTTTGGGTCTGATTCCCTGCTTGCTGTCCAGTCTTTTTGAGCCAGAAAGGGACTAGGCACAGTAATGTGTATGAGTGATGCATCAGGATAAGACTCTAATGTGCCAGTCCTCACAGTGATCTGATTGCTCGAGATGTCACTAGACTGAAGACTTTTGAATGTGGCCAGTTTTGAAATATGAAGAGTGTGATTAAACAGACCAAGTGTCAATTTTGGGACCACACTTCTGTAGCTGGCTAGTAATAGAGAAATGTATCGTAAGCCAAAATGAGAAACTTTGAATTATGCAATAAAGTTAAATGTTTGTGAAGAAGCAATTAATTGACTTCCATCCTACCTCTACAGAAAGTGCAATGCTTCCTCAGAAGGTTGTTTGTTTCAGAGAAGCTTGATGCTAATTAAAAAAAAAAAAAAAAAAAAGTCTCCATGCTCCAGGTATGCACTTTGGTAGTTCTCTGTAGTCTTGGCGTCCTGCTGTGCCCACACTTACAGCTCTGTCCTCCTCTAGCATTTGCTGTCTTGCTGACTGCGTCTTCACATTCACCTTTTTAAACTCTTTATTTTTTAGGACTGAAGTAATTTATGAGAAACAACTCCCAGCATTTGCATCCTATTAAGAAAGTCTCTGAACTCATACTTTATGACTGGTAGCAACAGTGACAATCATATTCATTTGCACAGAAATTCATTCCAAAGCTTCTAACAAATTGGTATGCAGTGACAGGTGAAGAACTGTAATTCCATTACTAAATTGCGGTCATTTCAAAGGGTCAAAATAAGCAGCTGTTTAATAACTTTGCTGTTGCAGAAAGTGATGTGAAAAGTTTGAACATGAGAGATTGTAAGTGTTTCCTTTTTAATGCATCTTAATAGAGAAAAATAATCTTCAACTAAATGATAGTTTTCAGCATCCTTAGGCAGTTATGATTCAGTCCTAGCAGGATATAAAAATGAAGTGATGGGGAAAGATTCCCCATCACCATACTGCATAGGTATTTGCTGGAGGTATTAATGTCTCTTCCTTGCAGTGCACTTGGAAGAGAAGCTACTTGCCAATCACGGGTAGCATGGTTTTTCTGTGTAGTGCCTTCAGTCATGTGTGAGTGGATTCAGAGGATCTAAGTAGACTGAGGAGACATGAAGATGACTTATTTACTCATAATCTTCACTCAGAAAAGAATTAAAAGAAGGTGGTAAATCAGAATTTTTTCTTTGTCTAGTCACTGGGGAATTACGCTCAGGAGCGATGTTTTAAAGATGCTCTTGTAATCAGAATGATGTTTCATTTCATCTGCTGAAAGGTTGATTACAAAATCAGTACAAGCATGGAAAGAAGACACAATCATGTTGAAACAGCGAGGAATACATCAGCTCTTCTCTCTGAGCCAGCTCAAGGCTTTGTGACAGCGTAGGACAGAGCTTGCTACTGCTGATGCTGTCAGGGGCAAAGTCTCAGATACAGTTGCTTGGAGGGACCATTTCTACCCCCGAGTAGCTGCCGTGTTCTCCAGCCCAGCCTCACCCTCTGTGGTAGCAGCAGGACTGAAGGGCTGTTTCAAGGGAGAGAAGCTGCATGTTCTCTGTTGCTGGATCCCTGCTCTAGCCACGGGCGCTGCAGTACTCTGCTGTCACAGGCATCTTTTGCTTATACCTACAGGCATCTTTTACTTATACCTATGTCTCCTGGCTGGCTGTGGTAAAACCAGTGTGGACTGTGCATCATAGCAAAATTAGAATAGATAGTTCTCCCCTTGAGGATATCTGGGTTTGATGACACTTCCTGTAAGACATTTGGGGGAAAACAAACTTTTTTTTTTTTTTTCCTATTAGATTTCCCAGTTTTGATGCAGACTGGAAGTGCCTCCAGGAAGTTCCAAAGCATGAAGGGGAACAAGTGACTCAGTTTAGAAAGAAAATCATGTTGTGGCAGTCCAGCTTTCAGACACAGAGAAGCAGAGATTTTTAGTGAAGTTGGTGAAAAGGAACATAAATATTTCAGGGTGAAGAATGTTTTTTCTTTTTAAGTCTTGATTATGAAAGCTTCAGGAACCTAAATACAATGCATGAAGTCTAAGAAAAACCCCTGTCAAGCAGTAAGGCATGCACAGAGTTCTTGCAAGTTGACTTGTCTCCTAATTAGTGTCATTTCACAGAGCTTTTTTAGTGTAGCTTGTACATTTAAAATGAAAGGTAAACGGGGAATTTTATTGCTTTCCCTGTTGTATAGAACCCTGGACATTTTTTTGCTTCTCACATCAATAGACATTGTTCCAGCAGAATCGTAGATTTTTTTTTCAGTTTGGTGCAAGTTCAATTTCCTAGAGAACTAGAGATGTTCCTAATTCTAGAGATTAACTTTCCAGTCAGTCAAGGTTAGATTTGTTTTGTCACAATGCTAACAGTATGCTAGCTAGCTGATTTACAGCACATCTTTTGTCTCAGACAATAAAAGAAAGCACTTAATAAAATTTCAGGGTAAGTAACAGTTTCTGTACGTGGATGTCTGTATGTGTGTGTTTCTACCTATTTAGATACCCATAGACAATTTTGATTTATATAGCTGGAGAAATCCTCAAGCTGATATAGCTACTTCTACATTCCCTCTCTTTCTCTATTTCCTCCAAGGAAAACCCTTTCTCCTAGCTGAACTTGATATAAAGAGCCAGAATTTAGGTTCTCATGAGGCTCTGAACCATTAATTTCACCTCAACTGCTTATAACGTCCAGATTTTCAGATGCAGTATTTTAGAGCAACATAGTTTCGAAGTCAAGCAAATGATAAGAACCTGTATGTTAGGAGGAAGCATTTGGGCAAATTCATCTGATGCTTCTTAAAGTTTTTGAAAGAACACTTCACAGCTGCTCATGAATGCATCATGTTTCTATTTCAGGGTACACCTCCTGGCTAGTAAAAGAGCTGTAGAACATGCCCAACACAGAGTGTTCAAGAACTTTGAACTTCGTTAGGTCAGAACTCTTTCAAGGGATGAGGAGAACTAAGAAAGGGCTGTGTGCATGGGCAAGGTGCATCTCTCACATTCCTCTTCCTTTCGAGTAGCTTTGCTGAAAGAGAGTAAAATGTGCAGTTTGGTGTTCTTCTTCTTTCATATAAAAACAGATAGTGGATTTTTTTCTTTTTTTAAATATATTCCTTAAAGGTGTGGGGTTTATAGCTTAAGCTGCATTAGGTGGGCTCTCAGTTTAATAGAAGAGTTTTTGTTTCTAATGTGTTGTTTTCAGGTGCATGCTGTATCTGACAGCGCACTGAGGGTAGAGGCAGAAACTGGGGAGAGACACAATTAATTGTGTCACTCCACTGAACTTCTGTGGAGTTGTGTTCATTTTCCAATGTGGAGGATGTGGCATGGCTCTTTAGAGACAATTTGGTTTTGCTCTTCCCAGATTACAATTGGAAAGAGTAGTCATAGGCATTAGAGCCGTGTTTGACTTCAGCAGGCATAGAGCTCAATCTCATCCTATATTTAGTTGATTCAGGAGGAATGACCACAACTCTCCTTTAGTCTTTTATGTGTAACTGTATAATATCCATAAATGCGGCTGCGCAAGGTGCAGTTACTGCTTCTGATAAGAATCTGACAGACCAGTGATTAGGCCAAGAATGGAAAACTATGCATCCTGTGTTCCGTCTACAATTTTGCTAGTGCTTTATTGAAATGGATTCAGAATGTGATTTGAGAAATCAATGGAAGAAGAACGTCAAGGTTTGACAAACAGAAGATAGCATCTTTGGCTCGGGAAGTCTTTGAGTTGCTAGAGCCTGAGAGAAGTATGTTTGGCCTTTTCTTACAATTTTCTAGGTATCTACTGCTGATAGTGGTAGCAGGCTCTTACGTCTTCATTTGACTTTAGTAAGATTATTTGTCAAATTGTTAATAATACCAAGCATAGAAGAACTGAGCCTCTTGTGGGTCATCAGTGTATGTTATTCAGACATACATAAAAGCGGATAACTCCAGCTGTAGCATTTGGAGAAAACAGTATGCCAGGATGAAGAAATTACACCTTCATTGAAATACTTTGCACATTTCTTAGTAAGACAAAAGTAACAGGAGTAGCCACAGAAGATTTCCCCCAAATGGTCCTTGGGACTGGGATGTCCAGAGGACAATCAGGCAGTGAGCTGTTGACTTTTCTACTAGGTGCAAGAATAGCAGCTTGGGATAATGCTTCTAAGGCAAGATAGAAAACATTCATATCCTTAAGTGATTTTCCCAACTACTTTCTTTCCCAACTATATAGGAAATTAAAAACAAATGGAGTGTCATTGAAATAGATTGCCAAGAAGGGAACTAGGGTAATAGTATGTGTACTGTGTACAAAGGAGTCCAGGAAGGCTGGATGTTATT
>KL267314.1:0-29925 GCA_000699545.1 Podiceps cristatus
GTAGCCCCTCCTACCCCCCCGCCCCATTACCAAAACGTTGCCACACAAACCCAGTACATATAGTTACTGACCATACTTTTCATATTTTGTTATCGTCTGAACTAATCTAAAAACTAACAGAAAGTAATCTTGTCTCCATTGCTTACTGTATTATTTAAATACTGATTTCATTTGTGCTCTGGATTTTAATTGAGAACTCATTCGAAAGGGTGTTTTGTTCTTAAAGTGTGTGTTTGCCACTATTGAATTCCTCAAGTTACATTTCCAGAATGAGAAAAAATATCACCAAGTACATCTGAGTTCTGGTCCTGGGACTAATTAGGATGCAAAGGATCCACACAAACTGGCCTTCAGACTGGAAGAAAGTTGATGTCAGAAGTAGATTAGACATAGCATGGCTTCACCCTCCCATGGCCCAACATTTCCAGAAACCTTCCCATCTGATAGTAGTGACAAAGTGGAGAACTGGGATATGGCTGATGCTGATGGAAGCAGTTGCATTTCTTCATTTACACTAATAAGGAGTTAGTGAAGGGCTGTTCTGCACATGGGCAGCTATTTTAAGCTTACTTCATTGTGCTCATTGAGGACTAGAGGAGAACAAAGAACAGGAAGAAAAAAGTACATGAAAAACATTAAAAACTTAATTGCATTCATAATAATTCAATCTTTTTTTGCCTGAATTCATATATATTAAAGATAAAAGAGAAACATTATTGACTCCAGGAACTAGTTTTTTGGACTCCAGTCTTTGGAAGTTAAAGGTGGTGGGGGCTGTAGGACAGATTCTAGCACAGTCTCATATATTAGAGTCAATAGCATGGAGCTTACTGACTAGGCAATCATTTACTTCTCCATTAAGTTTAAGAGTTGACCAGTTTCATGAATTTATGATGGGCTTTTAGGCATCTTCCAAGGTAACTTTGGGTGTCATATGTACACTGCCACTGTACTGTGAAAGCAGTAGATACTTTAAAATGTGCAGATTTTAATTCTCAAACAAATTGTTCTGAATCCTACCTTTGGGAATATATTTTTTTTATTACTTCATCAGTTCTAGTATTCTAAGAATGTTAAACAGTACTTTAATAATTACTTTTATAATGCAGTTTATAGATGATAAACTTTCAGGCTTTTGGAAAGATGTATCATATGAAACAACTCAGTAAAATGAAAAGGCATGTTTTGACTCTGTCACAAGACCCCTGTGACATAGAGATTGGACAATGTTTTCCTTTCAAATCTATATAACATTGTTCTAGGTATGGTAACGTGAAATCTACTTTCTTAAATAAAACGGAATTTCAACTTTAGCTTCATGACGGTGTATTCCAAAATAAATTAGCTATATTGCATATTCCTTTTTAAAATAGTTCAAGCTACTATAAAAGTAATACCCCTTTATTACTGTTAATAACCAATGATTGTCTTCTCCAGTCCTTAGCCAGTTCAATGCTGTTTTCTTATTTTCAAGCCAACAGGCTGATTGGCAAGCAAACCATACAGCTGCAAGGCCTACTAACTTCAGCTTAAACTCTGAGTGTTCAGCACTCTGAAAATCAGGTCAGATGGCTGAGGTCAGAGTCTGGACTTCTATCAGTTCCTTACATTCCTAGTTTGGACTGTATTAAAAAACACAGACCAGCTGACTGAAGAAGTCTTCTCTGGCTTTAAAGCTTGTAGAATTATTGCTAACATTTTTTAAATTTGTCTGTTTGCTTTGTTTTCCAAAACTCAACTACTTGATTGACTTCAAGGTGGAAGCAAGTGTAAATAAAAACATTTGGTCTTAACAGGGTCATTTACATTCTCTGGGTTCATGTAAATTATATTGATGCAACAGGTCATACTGAGGTCACTATTATTGAGTACAGTTGGTCAGAATTCTTTTGCCAAAACACTTTTGACTGAAATCTTTTCATTTTCCTGAAAGTTTCTGTGAAAAAAATATTTCTGAAATTAAAGTGATTTCACTTGGAAAATAAGAAATTTTCATTTATTTTCTTCTCTTGTATTACTTCATTTGATTAGTCTGACACAAGTACAGGAAAAAAAAAAAAAGTATAAACATGAGAAATTACTTACTGTCTGTAAATACATCCAAAAAATAAACAAACCTGGGATTCTTCACTGATCAAGCCACGCAGACTTTTCAGTCAAGAAACCTAATCTTTTTCAGGAAATGTAAAATTATTGCAAAGTAGAAATTATAAATTCCAACTGTTCTACTCAAGGTTCAAAATTCTTCTTGATTCATGTTCTAAATATTTCACTCAGTAACCATCTTGTGCTCTGCCCTTGTAGTTTGTATTTCTAGATCCTAGTAAGCCTTATTTTCATTTGAAACACGGCATCACTGTGCAGATGCACAGCAATATGGGACACATTTTGCTGTGTTTTAGATCTTCAAAGACTATTAAGAGGGTGGAATTATATTAGGAAAGGTCTGTATAATTTTTTTAAAGGAGTATGGATACTTCTTGTTGTTTAGCTAAGCTATAGAGGAAGTCACTGTAAGTTAGAAAACTTACAAACTTAAATAATAGGCTAGATAACTCCAACCAAGTTTGGAGTTACTGCATTTAACTTGAAGAAATACATGAAGTAAGGACTTTAAAGTGAGCTATCTTCCAAAAATATAGTCATTGTGATTACATTATAAGTCACATCCCATGCTCAGTTTTGGATTTTCAATGAATGAGTTCATTTCCATAGTTGAAGGTTTCCATACCCTAAAAAAAAAAAAAAATGTAGTCTAGGTATAGCATAACGTAGTACAGATCCATTATGCTGTTTGTGTGTTGTAATAGACAGCATTTACCAATATGCTGGTTTTCACTGTGACAGAGTTAATTTTCTTCTTAATAGCTAGCACAGGGTTGTGTTTTGGATTTGTGCTGAAAACAGTGTTGATGGCTGAACACCTGCCTGCCGAGGGGAAGCAGTAAATGAATTCCTTGTTTTGCTTTGCTTGCCAGCACGACTTTTGCTTTACTTATTAAACTGGTTTTATCTCAGCCCATGAGTTTTCTCACTTTTATCCTTCCAGTTCTCTCCCCCATCCCATGGAGGGGCAGTGCGCGAGCGGCTGTGTGGTGCTTAGTTGCCGGCTGGGGTTAAACCAATGCAACCAAAATGCACCAGAATATATTAGTTCTGATTAGACAATGCACTTCCTAAATTACTCTCCATGTTTAATGTGTACATGTGCATTCCTTTACAATACAATAAAGTAATGTTTGTGTGTGATTTTGATGTCTGTTACATAACTGAAACTCCAGCTTTACATCTGCATGTCTGCCCACTAAGTTAATTAAAAGAGAAAATCAAATAATTGCAGTATTTTATTAGTCTTAATAGTTTGAAGAGCACCTCTTTAAAACTAGATAACATCTTACATCATGAAAGAAAAGAGATGCTTGTTGAAGGTAAAATAGTATGTTGAAAAGTGTGATTTTGAAGTAATCATTGAAAATAACATCAAGATTATGTTTCATTCCTCTATTAGGAAGAACTCCTCGGGTACTAGGAAAAACAGACTTTCTCATTTTATTTTCATTCCTAAACTCTGGAAGCATGATCAGTATCTAAAATGTCACCTTTAATATTCTCTTACTTTGGTATTAGTGTTTAATTATAAATAACTCTTCATATTTTTAAATATTCCTGGCCTAAGAAGAAGTGATAGATTGAACTTGATCGAGCTGTTTCCTAGTGATTCGGTCTTGTTGCCTGTCCCACTCCTGACCATCTGACCTGCTTTAGTTACTCCAGAGGTTAGCCTTATTATTATGGTTTGCAGCAGTGCTATGCATATCACTGGCCAGCACATTTGAATTAATTATGTTTTCCTGAAGAAGAAATGGGACAAGAAACTAGGCCAATTATTCACTGTTAACCAACAGAAACACATTCACACTAGTGGTCCCAAATGTTCCCTGAGCCTCTGTTCAAAATTAATCCATCAGAAAATCACATGGAGGATGCTCAAGACCCCCCTCCAATTATTTAAAATCATGTCATTAAATCAGACAAATGCTGGCACTGCAACTCAGCAGTCTCTAATTTAACCCATATGCTTTGGGGCTGTTCCTACATCCTTTTGTCCTAGCCAGAATTTATGCAAGAGGTTTTTTTTTTCCTATAAAATAAAATTGTATTACCAGATAACCATACAATTTTAAGCCCCATAGGTTCTAAATGGAAGCTGGATAAATATGAAAACAAACAAACAAAAAAAACAAAACCAAAACCAAAACAAACAAAAAACAACAACAAAAAGCCCCCAAACTTTAGCCCATCAAAACATATAATGTCTTCTTGGAGACTAATAATATAGGAAAGGAAGATCCAAAAATGCCAAAAATCGGAAGACTGTAACATAAGCCTAAAAGTCCATCCACCATGGAATTATGTTCCATAACAAAAACAATCAAGATAAATTCCTACAGATACATGGCATTATTCTGGAAATACACTACTAAAAATATTAAATGTCTGCCTCCATCTCAGCTGCATAGCTACCTTTCTTGTCTTTCTACACATTTCTCTTCTATTTCTTCATGCTATTTCTTTCTTAATTTTCTCCTACTTTGTCACTTTTTAACTATCTTTCCATGTTTCTCCTCTATTTTATCTTCTCAAATTATTTCTTGTTCTTTCCCATGTTTAGTATACCTTCCTTTGAAATCTCTGTAAGAGAGAAAGGGACAAAATAAGTTATGGCTTAACATTTTTCTAAAATGATGTTGTCATTATGCACAATGCAGAGAATAATAAGATTATTATTATTATAAAATTATTATACACCAGCTTTTCATATCATGATTGATACCAAAAGGAATATTGATTGAATTATTATGTTGATTTGTATATGACTAGCAATGAAACTGTGATTTTTTGGTATTTGAAAAAATAATAAGAGAAAAAGAAAAGACCAGTGTAGTCATGGTTAGTGACATTACTCTGTTGGCCATTTACTACATGGTTACATATGTTTCAGTGCAGTAATCCCAAAAGGATGAGACAGGAAGTATTTACCTACACAAAAAGAAATGGATGTTCATTATTTATAGTTTTGATTTGTATTGTGATTGTGCCAGTGCGTGATTTAAGAAGTTTATATGGAAGTCTTTTTTTTTTTTGTTTTTTTTTGTTTTTTTTTTTGTTTTTTTTTTTTTTTTTTTTTTTTTTGTTTTTTTTTTTTTGTTTGTTTGTTTTTTTTGGTCTCTGTAACAGCAACTTACCATCTGGAAATGCTAAAAGTTCATAAAAGAAATAGGATTTATACACAGAAACAATAACCCCCTCTTCAAATTTTCTTCAGTCTGGGTTATGCTTTAACTTGCAAGTTGCTCTTCTCAACTGTCATTTGTTTTTGTAATTGGTCATCACCATGAGACTCAAGTACATAATTCTGTGAACACTTCTGTGTATTAATGAGTGCTTCAACTGATTAAAGAACAAGCCTCTACAGGAAATTCAAGGGGAAATATACAGTTCAGACTGAGATATTTTTCTTCATTTTTGCAAGCCAATTGAGATTTGTAAAGAAATTTTATTTAAGAATAATCAAAATATAGTATTACCAAAGCAAGATCATGCCTTGGACTATGTAACTTTTCTATGAATTTGATGCTCTTACCAATGTCCTACAACAGTGAACTTGATAAAAGCTTTGTTACAAAATGTGACGCACGAGTCCAGAATCTTACTGCCTCAAGGGAGAAGTTTCCTCAGAGACAGACTTTGGAATCTCATCTTTAGATAACCAGTCTTTGTTTTGCTGAAGGAGTTTCTAAGCTCTTGCAGCCTGCTTGCCAATAAAGTTCCTGAAGCCTTAACTGGCAAAGACTTTACCTGCTGTCTTTACAAAGCATTAGATGACCATTAGTCTCCTCCTCCGATCGGTTATACCCTTCCTGGTTAACATGCAGGTACAGAAGACAAGGACGGAGGAGACAGAAACACAGGAAATTCCCAAAGGTGGGCAGGCAGAGGGATGGAGACTTTACAGAGTGGCAGGGGGAGCAGAGGCAACAGTTCACACTGGTGGAAGATTGGAGGCTAAAAGGGCACCGGCTGTGTAAGTTACACATTGTTGATGGACGGATGCGTTTACAGAGTTCCCAGATAACATAAGACAAAAGAGAAAACACCTTTAACTGGACATCTGCAGGGATGTTTTTGTTTGATTGGGTTTATTTCCCACTGGGACTCACAGGCAAGAGGGGAGCTTGGCTATGATCTTTCCAGGGTATTGGCTCTACAAGAAGTGTTCCTGCTCAGTTCATCTGCTCAGTTATCAAAGTGTGGTATGACTAAAAGAACTGTGCAAACATGATTTTGTGCACACAGACCAGCACCAAAATTGCCCATAAGCTGGACCTGCTATGATAACTTAAAAGTTAGTTACCAGTTGCTTTAAAAAGGGGAATATACTGAAAAAGCAAATACTTCAAGTCTCAGTCGGGACAAACTCTAAACCCCATCAGTTGCCCATCCCTCTTCACGTAGTCTCAGGGGAGGTATATGTTACTAACAGTCTAAAAAATTCCCCTGTATAGCTGCTATAGATCATTAGAGGGAAAAACAGTTCCAAGCATTTTAGTTCTGTTAGTTAAAACTTGACTGAAACGTGCAGTTACCAGAGCAATTAATGTGGTATAAGAACCCATACAAATGAGAACAGCAAAGCCATATTATAATTTATACAGCTTTTCTGAAAATATTTACAATTTTTCCCTCTCCTCTGAGCAGCTGTAAAGCATTCTTTCATTCCCTTCCTGTGCCTAGTGAGATCCAGGAGGGAAAGCATCCTCAGATTTGCCTCAGGGGACACATGGCAAGACACACTTGTGTGATACTCATACCTCCATGAAGATTAACATATACTATGTAGTCAACAAAAGCTCTCTTTACAGTCAATGAAAAGAATTAGGCACCCCAATAATGCGATTCATTAAATAAATAGCTTATACACATCACAATTGTCTATTTTACTTCACTGCGTACAAATAAGGCTTATTTATCTCAAAACTAGACACCAAATAACCTAAAATTCAATTAAATCATTCCCTACGTGTGTTTTCTTCTCCATGTCTGTCTTTTTGCAGGGTCTAACAGTGTTGCATTCCACATGCAACTTTAGTTTATTTGGTATTTGCCACAGCGAGGAGCTTCCGATATAAATAATCATTCATATCACACTTCAGGGTTTTGACAGAATCCATTTAAAGGCAGCATTAAATGTCTTATGACTCAGCTCGAACCCCAATGAAATTAAATGAAAGTGTCGCAAATTTGTGCACTGGAATTTTATTTAAAATTTGTTTTTCTAGACTCTGATTTTCCAAACAATCTCTCCTCTTTTTCCATTTGAAAGAGTTTGTAGTGAAAATGTATGTTAGTATATAGTTTTGGACTGAGAACATTCTTTTATAAATATGAAATTCAGTTATATGTTAACAGTTTATCTACGAGGTAAATTTTATATATGAAAAGGGGTTGTGGAATTGTTGGAGGAAATTCTTTCTGAAGACTTGATACTCCTATTGTCTAATCCTCTTCCCCTCTCCACAGGACTTTTATTGCACAACATAACTTAAAGCAAAGGTCTTTAAAATCAATAGAAGGAAATAGGAAGAGTTTATAAAAGAAGCCATCTTTTTGGAATAAACATTGTTTACAAATCATTTTGTAGTCTTACTTTAGGATTGGTTTCATAATCCAGAGCTGGTCCAGAGGTTTTATAAATCATGAACTATCTGGATCCACTAAAAAGAATGTTGTTGTTTTAGCTAAAGAATACAGCAGAGAAAAATGAAAAACAAAACAGTTAAATAAACAACATGATCTTTTTCCTCATGCCTTTTTAAAAAAGTACTTTTGAAATAACATACTGAGAGCTAATATTAATCATATGAGGACAGATCACGTAAACAAAGCCTATCTAGTGATCTAGTTCCAAACTTCAGAAGGACTGTGAATCCTGTTAAATTTTCATTTTTATACTTCCAAACCATTTTTATAGTGTAACATTTATTTTTGATAATGCTCAGAACTATAAATCATTTTATTTTACAGCCCTTGAGTCTTAGGATTTATGAATACAAAAGAAAATCTGTTTCCTATTTGTATGCTCTACTGTTTGGAATTACATGCTAGTAGAAGAAAATCTGTCCTTATACAAATGTGATAACACAAAAATATATGAAGGTGCCCTTGCTTAGGTATGACTAGTCAGGCTCAATTAGGCAGATCTGGTGTGTTATTTCACTTGAACTATATAACGATAAATAAAGTTCTTGGCTCACAAGAAAATGAATTCTATTCCAATATATATGGGCCATATACTTCATTCTGTTTCTGGTTTGTGACTGTAATTCACTGTAAGACTCAAAGGTTGAGGATCAAGTGTTCCCAGTTTAACATAAATTTATATCACCGTTATTCTCAGTGAGTTCCCAGTCTGGGCACTGTTCGTCTTAGGGTGTAAGTTCTTTTCTTTGGTTCAGTTGAAAATTTTATTATGCCCCTAAGTTACTGTTTTCCAATGCAACCTACCAGGTGTTTGTCAAGGATTTTTCATATTAAAATGTAAGAATATTAATCAGAAAAGAAGCTTGCTGTGCTTTAAATACAGCACAGAAACATATAGTAAATGTATTTTACATTTTTTTTTTTTTACATTTTACAATGTACAGCCTTTTCTGTATTAGAACTAAAATGCCTCCATATAACAATAAGTCTAAATTATTTAAAAGTTTTCTTTTGTTCTTAATACACTTAAAATATTAAATAATTTGGAAGAAAATGTGTGCAATTTATACAGGCTTCCCTGACAGAATTAAAATGTTATAGTGTTATAGACAATTAAGATGCTTCTGCAATCACTGAATTCTTTATAAAGGTACGTGATCTTTTACGTGCTGAAAATTTAGATCTGTGAGCCGGGAGGATGACAAACAATATCAAAAGTCTATTAGGTATCTGTTCAAGCTAATATAGTAAAGACACATTATTCTCTGAAGGCAGTGACATATGCAAAAAAATCTAAGTCTCTTCATTTTATGGTCTCTTTTCCTATGGGATTTCATAGAAAAAATTCAAATGTGGTACTTGAGATTGCATTCAATATCATTTCAAGAGCATATCTTTAGACTTAGACATATCAACCATCCTCCTGCTGTGAGCCAAAGTAATTTCACAAGAGCACTGTGAGCTTCACAACTCAGCCCTGGATTGACTAGGTCAAGAGAAGAAAGATTAGGAACATATGACACCAAAAAAGAAAAATCTCCTGGGTCAGTGGCATTTACCTCTCTTTTAAGGTTATGAGAAGACTAATACCAGCTAGGAATGTTAGCAGGGTTTCCGAGGTCTTGATCGTACAATGTCTTATGTAGGGCAGTCTCATGTACCTACAGAAGTCCTACAGAAATCAAAGAGCTGCATTCAGACGCAGAGATCAGCCCTGTTGTCACTACGTTGCAATTGCAGTATCTTAATAGGAAAGAAAAAGTAAATGAAAAGTATTTATTTTAAAAAGAGTAATTAAAATAATTGACATTTTTAGTCATCTACATATATAATTAGCCAAAAATCCATTCTTAAAGCATACTTTATCTCTTGCAACATATGTACATTATTGTGCTTCATGCTGAGCGAATGCCCTAATAATTACATTTAAATGGCATTCCTATTCATTAATCCATCTGCTCAAATGATGTTTTAACCAATGCCATTCAAATTCAGTTTGACAGACCTAACGGGCTACATCTTTTTTCCAGGGATGGATGGTGGAAAAAGGGCATGCCTATACTGCATAATGTGCATTTCACAGAAGTCTTAAGTCCAGAACCTTTCTGGAGAAGGTTCACCTCACATCAGTTTAGCAATTTTCCCGTCTCGGTCTCCATCCAGGCATTCTCAATGAGAAATCTGGACAAAATGTGCAGCTCTGTTGATTATGTAGGACATCTTATTCAACTTGTTTTGTAATCTATTTCATGAGTTTCTTCAGGACATGTCTCTCTTGCAAGAACTGTAGAGACAGCTACTGAAGTGGTTTATATTTCAGGAATCAATACTGACATGCCTAGGCCATAAAATAAAAATAGGACAAATTACTTTGACTGAATCAAGTTTGTCTAATTTTTTGAAAGGTCTGATTTTATTTACATGTAAATATGCATTGGACTAAAGTTGTCAGTGCTGACTATCTATAGTTCTTAGGCAAAAGCTAACAAAATATTAGTTGATTTCAAAGAAATTAATAATAATTTTTAAAAAGACATTGAATTTAATTAACTCCAAGAAGAAAAATGAATAAATTAAAAAAAAAAACAAGCATAGTTAAATATCATTGTCTAACAAAGGCCATATGTGATTTAAAGGTGGCAGTGTATCAAGTAAGAGCCAGTTAAGAGACTGACAGCAAAATTTGGTGTTGTATTGATTTGTACTCATTCTTGAAATGCAGACTTTCACTGGAATTATTTTACCTTAACACCTCTCAGAACACAAAGAACAGAAGGCGAACAAGGAGCTAGTATGGATCTTCCAGATGCCTTTTGCAAACTAAGAAATTGTCTTTTGTTTACCCCTTCAGGGTAGACAAAAGTGAATTCACTCTGAACAGCTATAGAAGGCTCATCTCATTCCTGTTATTTACCATAATTCTCCTTTTGCTAAAAATTCCTATAGAAAATCTTCCTGCTAATGCTGAACAACTTTCTTATAGTATGTCCCCGTGATTTATCACATCAGTAATTCCTGTTCTTATACTAGACTGTATTCTGTAGCTCAGAGACTATTTTGTACCCTTGGCACCCCTGGCACTCCATGGTTCTGGTCCACTGCATCAGATGCTACTTAATGTAAGGCATTCAGTCATTTAGTATTATTATATAAACACTCTGGATGCCCAGATAAATATTCTGCGTTCATGGCAGTAGTAGAGTTAGCTGAAGGTGTGAATAAAATACTTCATTTACCAAATTGCAAGGACTTTTTGTATTGTGTGAACAAAACAGAAAGAACCTATAGTAAGGTCTTGCATAGCATACTTGTTTTTTTGCACCCTAGAAAAATTCTCCAAGCCAAATCTACATTGGCTGCTACAGAAGGTTGGCTTAATACCTAAAAAGAGAGGCCAGGGCACTTGTTCAAACAGATCCAGTACCCTTGGCTCTTAGCACAGCTAGCACAGAGGAGATATAACCAGGCCATGTTTTGAAAAGCAGCTGTGAAGCGAGGGGTTATGCAAAAGGCATGTATTCTGATTGTCATCTTGGCAGGGGTGATTTCCAGATCCTCAGTTCCATTGCACTCCACCTAAATAGATTCAAGCTACTTGAAATTTTATGTGACTAGACCTAATTTTTCTCAAGAATCTAGCTGAACAGACATGATGAAGCACAAGACTAGGCACAGTAATATTAGCTTGTGTTGTTTATCTTTAGCTGCCATGTAGTATGCTATAGGATCTGCTTTTTGCTTGCCATTTTAACAGTCTTCTATTTGATGTGTCTTTTCAGCTTTACTGTTTACAACATAGGCGACACAAGACATGAAAGATCATATTTTGTAAATTTTATATTTCTTGTAGACATACTTGTAGTTGTATCACACTGTGGTTCTACTGGATGAACTTTGAAGTTCAATGCTAACTTGCCTACTCATATAGAAAAACCTGGTTTACATTCACATTATTTAGAAACATCATTAGTGTGCAGGAGGCAACAGAGACATTTCCACTGTCTCTCAATTCTAGAGATATAGGATAGACTGGGCTTCTCAAGACTATCAAACAGGCTGGAAAAGCATGATCTTACTTGTCTGGTATTTTGTTATGTAGTTTTGTTTGTTTGTTTTGTGTTTTGATTATTTTTTAAGAAAGTAAAATGAGCAAGATCTTATTGAAATGCACCATTGATTGCTACTATGATGGTAGCAATTTTAACTTTCCCAGATATTTGAGAAGGACAGTCTACAATTTCTTCTTCTTTCTTTATTTATTTTAAAATAAAATCATAATATTGTTTTAGTATGCGTTATGGAAAAATCAGTTTCAGAATATGGCTTGTAAAGAGAGCACATTAAATGCAGAAATCAAAGAACATTTTTTAGCAATCATCTGTTTAAATACGGAACTGATGAGACTGAAAATAAAATTTATCAATAATATTTATATGGAAAGAGACATTTCAAACATTGATAATGAGTATAACAGGTCCTTGTGTTGCACAACTCAGCATGATGACTAAGGTTCTTTCATAGTGGAGAAATTTCCAGGTAGTCTAGAGTCAGCATAGCTGTTTTATATTGTTTCCAGGCTCAAAGCTGAATATTCATCAAAGGTTCTAGTTAGGGTTTTGTACTGGGAAAAGCCAGCGGCTATCTTCCTTTAACGTCTTTTTTGAAATATTTGTGAGTGTAACAAGCCAAACACCTTCACATTATTATTGCCAATGTTCATTTTTTGTGAAATCTGTGTTAGCCTCTTTAGCAGCAAAGTATAAAAACAGGTGAGCAGATGGAAACAGCAGTATTCATTCTTGCTTTGGTACCAAAATTGTTTTGGTACTGAAGTCCTTACCTGAAATTTATTTTAGCAAAGCAACAAAGAATTCTTGGAACTAAAGAAATGCCACATTTAAAGTTAAGAATCTGCTGAAAAAAATAATTATTTTATCCTTGAGCCAAAATCAAGAAAATATTGAATCAAGATTTAAATGTTGTGGATCTAAAAACTGAAATACAATAGAACCTGAAAAAAATTCACATTCATTTTAAAGATAAAGTTAAATAAGATCTTAGCTAGAAGAAGTTTCCTAGAATAAAATGAATATGTGAGACATGACGTAAGAAGTGTGAGCAACTGGATCAAAAACATATAGAATAAACAGCAGTTTATAACATTGTTTTAGAAACAGGAAAAGACATCTGGGCTTCAAAGAATCATGCTAAAGAAAGGAAACAATTTCAAATCTATTCAAAAGACATAACATTTTGGCAATTTTCTAGGGTGGTTCCTCTGCTACAGCTCTTCCTCATATTGTCCTAGTTCTGCTGATTTTCAACAACAGTGAACACCTACCAAAATCAATCCCAAAACTATTTTGGACACAAAATATAAGATTATCAACTGAGTTAGAAGAACAAACTCAACAAAATGCTTTTAAAATTTCAAGAACTATGGTATTTTGTATTCTATCCATATGAAATACTGCTCCTTTCAAATATGTGAGAGCATTTACTGGTATTAAACAGCTCTGGGAATTGTCACTGTCACGAAGGAGATTAGTGTCCTGCACTCTTCTTATGGTATTTTCAACTTCTGAACCAGCCTGTGACTAAATTTTTTAAATGAAAAACGTTTGCAGTACTAACATTGACCTCATTTGTCTCTTAAATGCTAAATGAACTTTAACCTTGTGAATCTAAAAGTTCTTCTGTAGAAACAAAAATCTGATCATTTATACATAGAAATAGAAAATATTGGACTTACTAGTATCCAAGTAAAACACTGTCTGTGAACAAGAAATGAACAGGTGATAACACTATTTGCATCTCTCTCTTTTCCTTTAATGTTGTTAAATTTGTTCCAGAAGATTTATTTTCAGTCACATTAACAGAAGAATGTGAAGGAATAGTCTCCCCCAAAGCTGTATTTACTCTAGAGAAAACACTACTGTCTGTTACTCCAAAAGTGGAGTTTTGTAACTGTGTTGATGTGAACATCTGTTTTACTAGGTAAAATGAGGTTGTTTTGAATATTAAATAATACCTTATTCTGCATGCTTTGCATTTCTTAGACATCATTATCAACAACTACATTTCAGAATTCAGGACACTGAGGAAGGAAGAACTAATTTCCTGAGAGAACAACTCTAAGTATTAAAGCACTAGTTACTCTGTTGACTGTAAAGAAAATGTCTGAGTGTGTGCTTCTTTGAATGATGTGAGTGGGCACAACGGGCACAAACTGAAACACAGGAGGCATCATCTGAACATTAGCAAACACTTTTTTTTGCTGGGAGGGTGACGGCACAGGTTGCCCAGGGAAGTTGTGTAGTCTCTTTCCTTGCAGATATTCAAAAGCCTCCTGGACTTGGCCCTGGGCAACCAGCTTTAGGTGGCCCTGCTTGAGCAGGGAGATTGGACAAGATGACCTTGAGAGCTTTCTTCCAAACTCTATCATTCGGAGTTTCTGTGTGCTTCTGGGTTTATCATATGTTTACACTTCTGTTTTTCCACCCTTAGTGGAAACTCCTATTTACTCTCTGTTTCCATAATACTTCAGAAAGAGTGGGTTTAATTGTATACAGCAATTATCTTTCAGACATAATACAGGATGAAGATACAAATTACTCCATATACCATTTATCTGTCACCATTTTCAACATCCTTATCTGTATTGAAAACTCTTTAAGATTGAGTGAAAAACTGGGTAATTCTCATTAATATCTACTTTGGTTCTAAATCAAAAATAAAGCCTGCTTTTTTTTTGTTTGGTTTTCAAATATTGTTCATAAGTACTATACTAGATATGAGCCGTGCAGACACAGTTGTATCTGCCTCTTGTTGCGTGGTCCTCTAAAGCCATGATTTGAAAACTGTTTCAGAAGTTCAGTTCAGGAGTGACGGTATTCTTCAAAATTCTAGTACTTATTTTAACCTTTTACGTTGGAAATGCTATGACAGTTAATCTGGACTGATTTGGAAAATTGATCAAGGCCTAATTCTAATTAATTATTACCTTAGTATTTTCCGAGTTTTAATTAATACTAATCAGTCTCAATATATTTTTCTAAAATCAAAACAAAAAACAAAATCAAAATTATTTTAAGCCAAAAGAGACTTATCCAAACGTTCATGAGAAATGGCAGAAGGCCTCATTTCCATTTAATTTAGCTTAAACTGATATTTATTGATCAGATTTTTTCCTGAACTGTTTTTATGATAATAATAACAGTGGGTTGTTATTGATGTGGTTTTCCACCTGCACATGGAACATTACAACAATGGACTCAGACTATACACTAATGTGAACAATCTGAAGCTACTTTAAATTAAATCAGTAAACTAGAAAAATAATTAATTCATCTCACTTTCTAAGTGCTTAGCTCCAATTCTGCCGTCAACAGATGAAGATATACTTCATTACAATGACCACTAGTTAATTGACAAACTTTTCTGAGCATTCGCAAAGACAATTCAAAATCTGACTCTTGATAATGTCTGAAATTCCTTCTGTATAGGGAATGGGTCTCCCTATATTTGAGATATGTTAGCAGAAAATGATTGGGATATTTTAAGATTTTCATTGTGTATTACTACTTCATTAGAGCTAGAGACATTGTAGAATTGCCCCTGAGTCAAAACTAATGATCAAATTTTCATTTTTATACCTGATTTATCTTCAGTAGCACTCTTCTGGCCAGCCTTTGTACCCCAGGGGAAACCCAGCTGTACTTGCTCCTAAACGTTAATACGATATTGTCCTGTGACTGACTTAAAGTCCGCCCGACGGGATGCTTGCCTAGGAACATTCCCCGGGTCCTGTCCCAGGAGAGTCCCTGGATCATTTCTTGAAAGACCATGATGTATGTCTCTGACATAAGGCAGAGAAGGCTTTTTTCTCTTAGAAAGCTCTTGTCATTCATATTTCACCAGCTACAGAAAAAAGGGTTTGGGGAAAAAAACATCACCATTTACATGTTCCTTCAATAAATTTAAGATCAGTTACATGAGGGTTTTTCAGTAAAACAGAAAATACTTACTGTGAAATACTTTCTTTCCCCAAGAGAAAGCATTCTTTCAAGTTGTCATTCATACCTTTTTACATCACTTTCAGAACTGAATATGCTGTTATTTGTTATGACACTAGCTGACCTGAAAGAATCACAGATAAGCACACTTAGATAATCTGCATACTTTCCTTGAGATCTGCAACATGATTTTCCTTTAAGACAATATTTTAAAGGATTTCACATGCATGTGAGATTCTTTGAAAGTTCACATTTATAAATACAATTTCTGTGGAATCTAATTAAACAGAATAAGGAAGAAGTCCATTATATTAAGCAAAGGAAGACTTTTTGGGGCACATATGGGAGGTAAGTTTTCCCTTTTCTCTCAGTGCAAGATTCCCATGTTTTTTGTTTTGGATTGAGCATTAATGGCATCAATGGCATAATCTAACTGGGGTTGTTCTGGATCAGTTTTTAATTCTAAACTGTAATTTTTAACCTATCTTGGAACTCCATGTTTTAAGAAAGTAAAAAATCATGAAGTGTGTAAGGGCTTGTAGAACTATGGCTCATTATAGGGACTTCAGTTTACTTCTACTGTCAATTCTGCATAAACTTCTAAAGAGTTTCCTTTACTGAAGCACATTGTAGTGGAAATAGGAGCACACTGTACTTGATCATGCCTGTGGAATGTCTTTTGTAAAAAGAAAATATTTTGGAAGCTGCATCCATGGAATGAATGCGGATTCCAAATCTGACTCTGTCCAGTGAAGATGCTAATCAGAAATATGCTTAAGTGATTGAGTAGAAAGAAAATCCAGAACTTAGTAAAGTCAGTGCTGAATTCTTACAAGTCGCCAACAGTTTGGTAATATTTTTTCCTGCCAACAGCAATAGAATCATAAGTTCGGACTAATTCTGTGGCAATAAGCTTGATCTTACTGAAATTCACTGAGTAAGTGATAAATACGAGATTAACTGTAATGTTAGAAACCAAGATAAACAAAGAGACTGGAGCAAGTGAGAACTCTTCAAAAGACAGGGGAAGATGGTAACATCTTTGTAACACAACTGAACTGATCTTCACTGTTAGAAGTTCTTCCCTCTTGCATTAATTGAGTCTCCTAGCTGAACATCTTATTTAGGCACTGACCCCCATGCACCAGACCAAAGAGCTGCATCAGTTTAAGGCATAAACCTCTCATCTTTCTGCTTTGTTTTTCCACCAGAAGTTATGCAGTGGGACTGAGGCAATAGAAATAAATGTGTTTATGTCTCAGCACAGATGAATTGGTGCAACTCTGCCACTTCTAGTTTCAGAGGTGCAACCACACATTTCTTCTGTCACCCCTTTTCAGATTGTGCAGCAAAGTAGTAAATTAAGTAGTCTTAAACCATGACAGGCAAGTTTGCCAAAGGTTTTGCTCCCGCTATATTTAGTGACTCATCTAAGTCTCTGTATTTTTAATTAATTTTTTAATGTTCCTCTTTTTGTATTGTTCCTCTCAGTACATAAGACATCAGTCCTGATTGCAGTTCTCACCAAAAAGATCCAATAAGTGCAACTTATGAGGAAGGAAACTTATGAGAAAGGAAAAACTTATGAGAAAGGAAATTTCCAATATAATTTATGCAGGGCTCTTTGCTCTGATATTCCAATAAAAAAAAAAAAAAAAAAAAAAAAAAAAAAAAAAAAAAGATAACTCAGTTAGTTTGTATATCCTTGCAAACTCATTAGATGCTTTATGACAACCAGGGACAAAGTACTGATGTTTGCATCCTCTGTTTTTTCTTGTCATTCATCTACCAAGAAGACAGCTTCCAAAAGCAAATGACTACCCTCTCAGTTAAAAGTGCAGAGGTAGACCAGGAATTTGCAGAGGAAAGAGAAAAAACTGAAGCTGGTGAGCTGTTGTCTCCAAGTCTTAAGTTTTATTATTTCATCCTCAGAATATCTTCACTTTCATAAACAATATTAATGATATATTCGGGGCCTTGTTGTCACAGATCTAAAGCACTTGGACAAAATGAAACACGTCGAGCCAGGTTCTAGCCAATGTTTTAAGGAAGCAACAACAGCTCATGCCAGCTCAACATGTAATATTTCCTTTGGATGTTTTTAAGCATAATTTACATTTTTCGTTTGGACATCTAGTGACTTTCTTCCCTCAAAGTGCAGCTAAACTAGCCTATTAATATCAGAAGAGCGTGAAAAAAATTGTTTCCAAACTACGTTCAAACCTGCTTCTGCACAAGATTCTCAGAACAACTGAATGTGAATTTATACGTTCTCCTGCTTCCTTTATATGAAATTGCTTAGAAACAGAACACAGTTGAAACAAACACTTCAGTAAGCTCCTTGAAATAACCCAAAGCCAGACAGTTTTTTTGCTAAGGGGCTGCAAATGCTTAGGTCATATTACAGTTGATAGCAGTTTGTTTTGTTTGTCTGCCATAGCTGCAGATGAGAGAGATCCAAAACCTATTGACTTGAATGGGCTTTGGATTGACTATGGGGAAAGGATTTCCACTGGAGATAGGAATGCTAAAAACATAATGACTTAAGGCTCCAGTTTCAGAAAAATGATTCCAACTTCTCTCTCTCTGTCTTGCACACACACACACACACACACATTTGCTTAGGATCAAATTCTCTCTCCTTTGTTCATGTTAGGTAACTATAAAACCACTGAAGCAATTCAAAGAGCAAGGTGCAATCCAATGTGAATAAAGCTTTAAATACTGGTCTAGAGGTGGGAATTTTCCCTTCAGGCCTTGTTGAAAAGCTGGCAGGCACACTCTCAAATGAAGTCAGCAGATTCCCATGTGTTTTTACATACAACATTGTCATCAATCCCCCTACTTGCATTAAAATCACATTAAGTTGCAAAGTCAGGTTCTCTGTAGCTAGGGTATGCCAGAACTGGAGTTGCCCTTTCTTCATCAGATAGAAACAACCTAGCCTCAGGCTGGCTGTGCTTTTCCAGGACTATAACTCACAGACGTAGAGTAACTGGTCCAGACAGCACTCACCAACACATGCATGTCTCAGACTTCCTCAGAACAGCTGAAAACGGGATTGATTCAGTTACCAAGAAAAGAGGACTGAGGCACAGCAGCCAAGTAGCTTGCTGCTATCAATCATTTATTTTCAACTTCCAAAAGAAAAGAAATAATTTAAGAGGGCCACGGGTGCATGAGAGGAAGAGAGTAATGGGGAGGGAGAAAGGAAAGGGAACTCTGACTCAGTCACTGAATCACTTTTTTTTTTTTTCCTCTCTGAACAAAAGTTTAGACTTTATTATGAACATCTGAAGATCTTCTGAAATAATAACTTAAGTATCCCAAGGAGACAAACGGTAATTTTCAGTTTCAACTTACTTTTTTTTTTTTTTTCTCCTGTGAAAATCTAAACAAATAATGGTTATGGAATTCATTAAATCCACAAATTTCTGTGTTAAGCAGATACTAATCTATTAAGATAGTATATAAATTAACTTGGAACAGTAAAAAAGGAAGAAAATAAATAATTTTTGTAAAAAGAAAAATGAAATTTCATGCTGAACACAATGAATGTAATTTCAAAAATTACCTAAGGTAACACAGAAATTGAAGACACACAAAGTGACTGAAGCCCTTACGAGATGACTTGATGCATCTGCCAGGACTTGCAGGTGATTCTAGAGACTTTGATGCTCTTCCTGGCTCTGTCACTGGCTCAATGGATTCATATGGATTGGCCACTTCTGCCAGTTTACTAATGCCCTTTTGACTCATTTTAGGATTGATATTAGAGAAACATTTTATGAGATATGTTTCACTCAGTACTTTAAAATATCCATTCCCTAAAAAAGCACTAGATGAAAAGAATGTTGTTTTAATAGAGATGAGACATGTTATTAGGGCATGCGATACATGACAATCACTGGAGCAGACAGGCAGAGGAAACTGGAGGCTGAAATCCATATCACGAAGACACCTAGATTTAAATGATAACATGTCATAGAATCACAGAATCATGGAATGGTTTGGATTGGAAGGGACCTTAAAGATCCTGTAGTTCCACCCCCCCCTGCCATGGGCAGGGACACCTCCCACCAGACCAGGCTGCTCAGAGCCCCGTCCAGCCTGGCCTTGAACACTGCCAGGGATGGGGCATCCACAGCTTCTCTGGGCAGCCTGTGCCAGGGCCTCACCACCCTCATCGTGAAGAATTTCTTTCTAATGTCTAATCTAAATGTATCCCCTTCCAGTTTAAAGCCATTTGCCCTCATCCTATCACTACATGTCCTTCTAAAAAGCCCCTCCCCAGCTTTCCTGTAGGTGCCCTTCAGGTATTGGAAGGTCACTATAAGGTCTCCCCAGAGCCTCCTCCAGGCTGAACTCTCTTAGCCTGTCCTCATAGGAGAGGTGCTTCAGCCATCTGAACATCTTCATGACCTTCCTCTGGACTTGTTCCAACAAGTCCATGTCCTTCATATTTTCTAGGAGGATCTGCTCCATGACCATGCCAGGCACAGAGGTGAGGCTGACAGGCCAGGGTCCTCCTTTCTACCCTTTTTAAAAATGGGCACAATGTTGTCCTTCTTCATCACCGGGGACTTCACCTGACTGCCATGGCTTTTCAAATATTAGGGAGAATGGCTTGGCAAATGCATCAGCCAATATCCTCAAGACTCTCGGATGCATCTCTTCAGGTGCCATAGACTTAGATATGTTCAGGTCCCCCAGGTGGTCACAAACCTGGTCTTCCACATGAATGAGGATGTAGTCAATGGAATCTGGAGAGCTATTTGGGATGAGACCCGTGCAGAGGCACAGGAAAGCAGTGCCATTGGATATACTCTGGGGGAGCCCACCTTTCCTCCAGCTGCCAGAGGATATGGATGTCCTGGAAGTGCTGCATCATATCTTCCAGCTCCATACAACTGACCAAGATACAACATTAGATGTCCATGTTTAGTCAACTGAATATTACCCCAAATAAGGGTTTACTTTGAAGATACTCACTTTAGGATGAATTGACTAGCTCCTAGCTGTATAAGTACCCTGTATAAGTAGTCAGTTCAGTTGCCCTTATACTGGGATGTTTAGTATCATTTAAGATGCCTTCAAGTGTCCTACGTGGACTCCAGCTAGTGGTCCAGAAGGGCACAGTGTTTCCATGGGTCCTGTGTCTTACGTGTCTCATCCATGTGTGCCATTAGGACACCCTAGGGCAGCCAACCCAAAAAGCACTAGAAGCTTGTGTTAGGTTAATAAATACCGGTGACTCTAATGGGAGTTAAGATGCTTCTCTCAGATATAAACACATTTAGACAGGATATGAGTTGGGTCTTACTTTCCAAACCCCAGTAGGATTTAAGTATAGGATAGGTGTCAAGTTTTCCTGCATGGGCACCGAGGCAGATCTCTGAAAACACAGTAGTGGAATATGTGGCGGCTGCAGCATTTGGGGACTGAAAACCAAAACATCTAGAATGTGGAGATCACCAAAGTTAAAAAGCAGAAGAGTTTTAGCTTCTAGAATTTAATTTGTGTCTGTAAAGTTTACCTAAAACTTCAACTTGACATCAAAGAATTTTTGAAGTCTGATCTGAATTCCCTCATGAACTAATGACGATTATTCTCTCTATTAAGACCTGTTAGAAATTTAAACAGAGTTTTAAGTAACTAAGGTGGGAATGGGTGTCAAAATTTCACAGTTTAGATACTTAAGTTCATAGATATTTTCCACCATTTTAGACTGCTAAGATTTATGTTTACTCAGAACTCTTTGTGAAAACTTTCTTCTGAAATGTAAATTTCCTGCAGTCTTTCTTTTTTTTCCATTTCTGAATCTTTATGAAAATGTATGCCACAAGTGTACTCCCATTTTTATCACCTCTGTCAGTAAAATAAATAGAATAGATTGAGATAACTTTAAAAAACTTTTGTTCTTATTCTATACATTTTGTGAAATAGCACGTTATTTGAAACCAAAGCTTCCTGATTAAAAATCAATGTATCTACTGCATCCTGGTGACAGTTAATATTACAAAGACACATGCTTTCAGTACTACGGATTACATGTGAATTAAACATCTGCCTAGTATTATAACATCAATATAAAAAAACCAATTAGAGCATGAAATTATCATCTTGCAAAGCCATGAGACTCATCCTGTCACTGGGGACTTTGAGATACTAAACTGATGCAATACTTGTTCCTAGCCAAGTAAACTCTGTGCTACTTTCTTTGTTTCATTATGGATAAATATGTACACGCATTGTTTATAAGCTGTGTATACTAAGCAAGGCCAGGCCTGATTCACAGCTGTGACATTAATCATGCTGTATGTACAGGGGATTTCAGGGAAAATTGTTTTGTATCAGTACTCTGACTCTTCACAGTGTTCCTTTTCTTGTGTGATAAAGCTTTAAGGCCAAGCAGGACAACTGATAAATTAAATCTATGATTATGTAACAGGCTCAAAGAACAGAAGATTAAAGGTACAGGTAAGCAAAAGAGTACAGTAACTTGAAACACATTTGGAAACATAAACATACAGTCTTCAAAGCATAAATCAACAGCTTAATGCTTTAAGTGTTTGGCATAAGAACGACATTTACCTTATAAACTATTTCATCAGCAATCTCCTCTGATGAAGATAGCAATGCACAACCACGGAAAGTCAGCTGTCCTGCCTGAATGTGCAGGTGATGGGAACTCAAATAGAAAAAGATCAGTGGGTGCTTCTCAAAGTGTGAATCCAGAGTAGTTTGTGAATAGCTTCCATGCATCATAACATCAGTAAATGCTTTTTGCTAGTTCATAGCCTGAATTGCCATTTATAGAGTTGTGACATCGGTGATTTTCTAAAATTACTTTGACTATGAGGCAGCAAAAACCAAAGCAATTTTAATTTGTCTTTCTTTTACAGTCAGGGAAATAAAAAATCAGTGCGCTGAACACAAAGACTTATTTTTGGTAAAGTAACATCTATATCTTTCAAACATGGAATGAGTTCTACTTCCAGATATGTTGTGTGGGATTTTTGGAAAGAAATCAACAAGGAGGCCTTTGCAGTGGAATTCATTGCTAACACCTTATAACACTCTAGAAAATGTAATGCCACAGAATCTATGGGACCAACATTTCTCTGGAACAGAACCTATGGACTGAGTAGAATCCCTAAAACACTGGAAATGACATGAGGCAATGAAGACAACTGAATCCTGCACATAATTTCTTCACTTTTTCCAAAGAGATCTAGAGATGCCTCTCCAAATGTAGAAGTGTTGGATGGCAGAGTCCCTGGCAACTTCTGCTAAATACATTCTTTCTTGTCTCTTCTCTTTTACCCTTCCACTCATGAAAGGCTTGTTCAGAGGTGCTCTGGATCAGCGGCTACACTCCACTAACAATCCTAAGTGAGACAGGAGAATAAGATCAGGAGCTTCAGAGAAGATCCAATCAGCCTGCATTTCACACTGAGCAGGCTGACACAGACTTAATAAAAAAAGCCAATGGATGGAGTCAGATGCCTCTGAATAATAATTCTGAAAGTTTGTGTTCTGAGCAAAGATCCTGTAGTCACAGGATATTCATGTCCTAGGTCTCTCTTCAGAGCCAGGTGGTTAGCATCTTTCTAAGAAATCCTGGGAAGAGACTGGGCAGCTCCCTCTAAAACTGTTTGCACCAGCATGACTCCACTCATTCCTTTCCCTAACCACTAATTACAGAGTAAAGCCTCCTGTTTTCTCTGATTCCAACATCCTTCCTTTTGAACCCAGCTCCAGTGTTTGAAGGGGAGATTACCAGCATGAGGGATCCCCTTTAGGCCTTCATTACAGCATTGTCTTTTACTGAGAACAGATTGGACATAGGAAGACTGGTGGGAATGCTCTGACCCACAGAGTATTATGTGAAATCACTCCACTAAAAACTATGTTTAAGAAAAGCAAAAGTTTGGCACCTAAACCCAGAAGAGGGTTTCAAACACTAAACTGTAGTTTCACAGGCATTCTTAACTGCAGCTTTGAGATGTACACCAAAAGACGTTGGTGAAAGAATGTCAAGCTGCTGTTCCCAATCACTGTCTTAGAACCCGTCTCCAACTGAGTACACAGGATACAGAGCGGAGATTTAACTCCGCATTGTGACTGCTACTCCCATGTTTACATAGTGAAAGAAGGGGGAATGGCTTTAAACTAAAGGAGGGCGGATTTAGATTAGATATTAGGAAGAAATTCTTCATGATGAGGGTGGTGAGGCACTGGAACAGGTTGCCCAGAGAAGCTGTGGATGCCCCATCCCTGGCAGTGTTCAAGGCCAGGCTGGACGGGGCCTTGAGCAGCCTGGTCTGGTGGGAGGTGTCCCTGCCCATGGCAGGGGGGTTGGCACTAGATGATCTTCAAGGTCCCTTCCAACCCAAACACTTCTGTGATTCTATGTTTATTACACCTGAAGTTCGGGCAATGCAGTGCTAAGTTGAATCAGCCCCTAACTCTTACCTGAAATTCAAGAGAACCAAAGAAAAAAAGGTTTTTTGACAGATTGAACATAGGACTTCAGCAACTCTGAACATTTCTGAGAATGAAACTTTTTATGTTAATTGTCTGTTTAACACTTTTTAGAGGAAGATCTAGATTCCTCGTTGCAAAATAGTGAAGTGGGAAGCATCTTAAAAGGAAGATTTAATCATAAACTTAACAGCTGAAATCTGTAGAACTCATTGTTCTTCCTGAAGACATAGGGCCACGTAGGGAACAAGAAATCATTAAAGTTAAAATTTTTCCATTCCATTTATCCATACTAATTTTGGGACTTTACTGCTTCAGAATTTTGAAGCCAATTCATACTGAAATCATGATGTGCCATACGAAATAGAAATGGGAACATGCTTTTTTTTTTTTTTTTTTGGCTCATGACAGTTAAGTAGGTGAAATCATCCTGTTTTAATTACAAAGCAACTCCTCCCCAACTATGTTTCATATATTTAATGTTTTTCCCCTAATAAAATGCAAAGGTTTATTATTATATAGAAAAACTTATGTCATTTCTTGACAAAGAAGAAATATATTTCCTGTCTACAATGTGTTTAAATATTGTTCACTTTTCTAGTTCAAACAATGCTACTGAGTCAAAAGCAGTTTTTTTATAAAGTAGGATTTGGCCTCATTTAGGCTCACCCAGAAGAAGACATTTAGGGAAAATGACTAATATGCTGAGAAATGTTAGTCTGAAGTCAAAGGACAGGAAAAGTGGGTTTTAGAAGTCTTCTTCATGGTAAAAGTACATCCCATTTTATTTAATAAAAGTAAGATGAGATACTCATAACCAGCTTATGTTCTCTGTTGCACTGGAGATATGCCTACAAACTGAAGAACTGTACTCCATCCTACATGTCAAGTATTCACTACATGTTTTTGGTTTACACCTTTAAGGGCCAACTGACATAAAAGACATTATGTCAAACATTTCTCATAAATGTTGTAAAAGCTTGCATCCTGAAAGTGCCATTTCTTGGGCTCCAAAACCACTTAATTCTGCTTAGAAGTGCTGACTTCTGCAAAAGCAAATGTCATGGGCATTCATTCAGAAGGACAGCTGTCAGAGAAGTTATATTCTTTTCTTGATGTCTGTCTCGATGCCAGATTATATACTCAGAGGCAAGAAATTTGAATTCAAAGCTCCTTAAAAGTGAACTCTACTAGACATTTTCACATTTCTAGAAGAGCGCTCCAACTACTGAACTCTTAAGATGTTGCCTCCTCTTTCTGACAGAGCTTTTGACATAACCTCTGTCTGGAGTTGTGGAGCAAAGAAACTTACTTCTGTGAGCACACAGTTCACCTGAGAAGACTCTCTATTCACACTGTTGTTTCTGTGTTTTACACGATTCCTCCTTGTATAGCAAGCATAAACAACACTGGAGAAGGAATTAAAATTTGCAATCCTTTGCTGATGTCCAGAGTGGGAAATCATATTGCTTTCTTCACATTCAATAAAATATTGAAGATTTCCCTCAAAAATAAAATACAAGATGTTGACCCTTTCAGTAGCAGGAAAAACACTGAACTAACATTTCATATGACCTGAAACAATGCTTCAACTGTTGCTTTGTTAATGATTCTTTTATTCAGAGAATCATAGAATCATTTAGGTTGGAAAAGACCCTTAAGATCATCAAGTCCAACTATTAATATTTCTCTTGATTTGTTTTGAAAGGGATAGTTTAAGGAGGTTTCCAAGCTGTGAATCCTAATCTCAAATATGGTAAAACATATGAGCATCTGCAATACAAAATCTCTCTTTTCCTCAGATATGTTATTAACAGATGTCTGCCTCCCACACATTCTGTAAACTGCTTACAGGTGGCAAGGAAACTGTTTTAAAACACTATAACAAAGACTCGGAGTAAGCATGTACCACCTACCCAAAGAGACCTTAAAAGATCCCCAGAAAGTCATCACAGAAGAATAACACAGGGTATTAGAAACAGAAAGGCATTCTTCAAGAAGTGGAAAATGGTTTCAAGCAAGAAAAGTGGAATTAACCATAAACTCTGGCAAGTCTAGAATAAGAGGGGCCAAGAATCACTTTGTTGAATAATTATGTGGAGGATAAAAACTACAAATAAAACTTCTTTAAACATATCAGAAGCAGGAACCATGCCAGTTTGTCTTCAGGGTTGATAGATTATATAAAAGGTATAAAAAAAATTTTCCAACAAGATTCATTCGTAGCAGAAATATTAAATGAATTATTTGCATTGGTGTTCAGTATAAAGGAATGTAGGTAAGCTCTGACACTGAGTCTTTCCTTATGGCAGAAATATCCAAGGAAATAACTCAAACCAAAGTGTGCTTAGAAGAATTTTAAGACTTCTGGTGAGGTCTTTATTATTGATAACATGAAGAAAGCAAAATTGTTTTCCCTTGAAAATTCCAAATCATTATATATGAGAGTGCCAAAATTGCTCAAATCAGCTTGGATGCAGAAAGACTGAAGGTGCTGAAGGAAATGGTGTGTTTTCAAAGAATCTGTCAGGAGAAATCCAGGAAACTACACTTAGTAAGCCTCTTTTGTCCTGGACCAAGCAACTGAACAGCATAACGAGCCACATGAATAAATTTAATAGGGAATGCTCAACATAAGTTTTGCTAAGAGAAACTGTGTTTCACTACAGACCATTTGAGAGAAAGAAGGATTGCAGGTGAGGTACCTAACATACTATATCTGGATTTTCAAAGAACTTTCAAAACTTCCTCACCAAAATTTTTAACCTAACGGGAAATGTCCACTCACAGATTAATGGTCAGTTAAAAGCTGGGAAAAAATAATCAGAACAAATAATGTGAAATGTTACTAGTGGTAACCCATGAAGATCTGCACTTCAATGCATGTAGCTAAACATAAATGGCCTAGGTTGAAAAGGAACAGAAAAACTTTGCTGATATATATCTTTTCAAGGCAGTCATGCCAGAAACCAACTTCAAAGAGATGAAGACATTATATGATACTGGATGATTAGATATTAACACTTGACATGAAAATAAAGTGTTGATAAATACAAAATAGTTAAAAGAAAGTCTAATTATTCATATGCCATGATGGACTTTAAAGAAGCTGCTCTCAATGAGGAAAGGGATTTTTGGATCATTATTTGTCTAGAATCACCAGTTCAGTGATTGTCAGCAATCAGAGAAAATAGGATGCTAGTAAAGACAGAATAAGAAACCTTGTACCACTATAGAAAACCATGGAAAACACAGGCCTTCTATCCTATGTAAAGTACTCCTCACAATCCCCCTCTCCAAATAAATATAGTAAAACTTCTAAAGGTATAGAAAGCTGTGACAAGGATGATAAGAGGTAAGGAATGTTTTACATATGAGATTTTAAATAGACTAGAACTCTTCTCAGAAAAAGGAGCTGAGAGTGATTTGATAGGCTGTAAAATCATGAATGGGTTGGAGAAGGTAACTGGGGAATAATCATTCACCATATTTTATAACACAAGGATGTGAAAGCACCAAGTAGAGTTATCAGGCAGTAGGTTTGAAGGAAGTAAAAGGAGCACTTTTTCACACAACACCTCATTATATTGTGGAGCTCACTGCCACAGATTATTTCTATTGCCAAAAGTGTAAATGGGTTCAAAAACACATTAAACAAATTAAGGACTGGAAGACCCATCAAAAACTAATAAACCTGATGATGTGGTCCAATCTTCAGTTTGAGAAAGCCCCAACCAGAGATGGCTGGAAGCTGCATGTCCGTGCAGTTACCAAAGCATTTGCTGACCACTATCAACAACGTTGGCACAGATGAGCTTTAAATCTGACTAAACCCAGATGTTTTTACATTCTTAACTTTTGTCACAGTTTCCAGTGAGTTCCCATTACCATGAGCACAATTTCTGAGGTACATTACCTCTGTGTTCAGTCTTTAGTGACTGTCTTCATCTGACTTAATTTATTTGGGCCTATATGTTGCACATGTACATCCTCATTCATCTTCAGTCCTTGGATTATACCCATGAAGAGAAATCAACACTCATTTTAGGTCAAATCTGTCCAACCAGGACCACATTTGTACTTCCATTCTGGAAGTATATGCCCCTTTCCCTTGACCATCCAGTTTTTTGAATAAGGCATCTTAGTTCGATGGTAACAACTGGGTAGGACAGATCTTGATGGCAGAGTATTTTTAGATTCCTTAGGCTTTATTTAAAAAAAAAAAAAAAAAAAAGGCTGAGAAGAAAGATGAGAAGATATGTAGAAACAGAGAGGGAGACTATGAAAGCTAAGTTAGAAAATAAGTTGAAATAATTTCTAATGGTTGCTAAAATTTGAACTGGCCAACAACAGCAAGATGTTGTATTATTTAAATTTGTACCACATTTCCACATGTGAAAATTTCAGTCTTTAATTTTATTTTTAGCCCCCCTTTTCCAGCCCCCTATGTTTGAATAATAGGACTAAACCACTGAAAATTATTCATCTGTTAACCCCTTTCCTTGTTATTGGACTTCAGAGGAATGCTATTGAAGGTAAAAAAAGTCACAGATTATAAGGAATTTAACTGAAAGTACAATGAAGTTTTTTCATATTTTGTAGAGAAGACCCAACAAATTAAGCAGAACCTGTAGTGTTCAACATTTTTTTTTATTATATGCACTGTATTCTATTCCAGATTCTCGACAGTATCTGTATACAGATCATTCCACAAACACAATTCAATGTGACCAGCTCAGAAATAGAAAACAGAAAATAATGATACTAGACACGTAAGAATAACATAAAAGACATTAACCTGAAGATTTAAACAGCAGGGGAGATCAGTACAATATCCTGATGAACATTAGTGCTTCAAATATGGAAACTCAATGTACTCAAAGGGTAACAAACACACTTTACTTGACTATTCTGAAAATAAGAGACAAAATGCAATAAGGTAGTTTAATTAAGCCACGATGTTACCAAGTAACATAAGATCATGGCCCTTGTAGAGACTATATCACCGTGCTTTGTCTATTGGTTTCAATCTGTTAGGTATGCCCTCAGCCCCATCCTTTCCTGTTTGGTCCAGACACATCACTTCCCTCCACTCGTACAAGGGTTCAGGAAGGCATATGCTTTTCTCCATATCTGCATAAATGGGATCAGCCAAATAAAGATTTCCTCTGCATTGTAATACCTTCTAGCTCATTGGTAGCATTTTCAGGAGGACTCTTCTAATTCCAACTCTGATTCATCAGGGAACTGATGAGTGACTGCTCAGTGGTTTAGAAAATGTTAATTTTCTTCACTTAGAGACCTTGTCGAAGAATGTTAGAGACACATCAGCTTTTGTAGAATGTGAATATTCATTTCATAGGCAAGTTCAGCCTCATCTGAAATAACTCACTAAGTCATTAAGTCAATCTTACAGACTTTGACTATCCACATCAATTGATCAACTTACATATGGCTATGTTCCAGGGCCTACAAAAGTCTCCTTTAGACCCATGAAGCCAGTTCCCAAAATCTGTCACCTGTAAGTCAGGTAATACCTTGAATTACTTCATGTATGGCTATATCTTCAATCTTTACTGAAAAAAAAAAAAAAATATTTATAGAAAATTGTCCTTATTTTCATAGATTCTGAAACAATAAGCTTTTACTAAGGTTTTTGGGG